>JAXQQM020062332.1:0-50341 GCA_034641835.2 Pinus albicaulis
TGCCAGGTGTTATCACTCAGTTATTTCTCTAGGTTCAAGAGAAATAGTCCGAGGTAACCACAAACCAACTTTTAGGTATAGAATCTAGCCAATCTGTACCCAGAGAGGGCTCTCTCTTTAAGTTTTAGCTTTGTTTTTGAAAGATATTAGGCTAGTTATGAAAGTTTAGGGATTTTGATTGTGCTTGGGTGATGGAATTCAATAGCGGAGGGGTATAACTAAATGGTTTAGGCCATTGGGCTAATGGATTCAAAGAAGATGGCTTAACTGGATTTAGTTTATTTAACAAGGGATGGTTTCACAGGGTAAGGTAATCAAAATATGGAACAATTAAAGATCTAAAATGAATGGAATGGACTCAAAATGGATGAAGGGAAATTAAGAATCCTTCAACATATTCGAAAGAGGAAACTTGAATGATTATTAATAAAGAGCATTTAAGAATTCTTTATCAAATAATCAAAATGAATAAACTAGGAAACATGAGCAATTAAGAATTCACTGTTCATACTAGTTCAGAAGAAAACTTTAAGAATAACAACGGTTGAAAACAGATTGCACTTAAGCACTTTCTGAATTATTCTTTTTCGTTTATCATTCAGATATGAAACATGGATGATATAATAAACAAGTATAAAACTTTAAAACATAAGAGATAGAAGACTTATTGATCCGTTTTCTGACTCAAGAATCCTGTGAAAAGTCCTTTGCATCAATTCTTTGTCCAGCTAGCCATGCGAAATTTGTCCAACAACACTTTACTCCAAAATAATCAGTATTACAGCAAATTCTAAGAACCCACCCCCAAAATACTTCCAAGAGTGAAGTATTTATACAATTTCTAAACTAAAATATTTTGAAAAAATATCAAGATTAGTTCACAAATCTCTCCAACTGTTTTACATAAATAGAACTTAAGTAAAGGACACTCAAACTAATGCATCTATTTGGCACTATTTTTTATGGATAGGTGATGAAAAAGAGGAGAATTCGAATTTGATCCAACTCTTAGTTGATGATGAGGCATCCAAGTCACTAACTGCTTTCTATCTTTGTGCATTCTACTCCAACAATTCTGCAAACTTTGGGTCCAATGATATCTGCGTATTTCTCAATACTTAATAGATATGTAAAAAGTGAAAGAGGTTATTGTGTATTAATATGTTGGTGAGATAAACCTCTTTCAGTTTCATGAAATTCCTCTCCAGCTGTGCAAAATAGGCTCTGCAAAAATATGTGTAAAATAGAGTTTTACAGAGTTTGAAAAATAGGCTGTAAAGATTTTCATGTATCTCTTGTTCTGTAACACCTGTGAGAAAAGTGAGATAGGTCTTTGTAGATGTGTCCTTTAGCAACAAAAGCCTCCTTCAGTTTTATATGATGTATTTCAGATTTACCACAATCTTCTCTGCAAGATGATGACTTAACTGGTATTTTCTACAAAAAGTGCTTTCCAACATTGTTTAATATTTCCAAAACCATAATAGCTGTTAGAAAAGTGAGAGAGGTTTTTTTAGATGGTTCTCTTAAGAACATAAACCTCATTCTGTTTTGAAAAATTCATCTTATATTTATCACAATAGTTTATTCAAAACAATGACTAAAACATGAAATTTCTGCAAAAATGTTCTTTCTTGTTGTGTTTTTCATCTTTTCACCTTTTTGTTCTTTTAACTGTTTTACTTTCACTTTAGATAAACTTCATTGTTGGTGAAAGTATTTTCATCTCTTTTTACCATTTTACTACCTCTGTATTTACTTTTACTGTTTACCTTTGACTGCTCTGTAACTTCATTTTAACTTTCACTTTGACTTTTACCTGATACACTTTAACCACTGATTCTCTTTAACTGTTATGCTCTCTGTTTATTTTCTGTTTATCCTTTTTACCAATACTTACTGTAGTAAATAACCAAAATTCATCCAAGGATATTTTTTACAAAAGGTCCAACATGTCTTCACACCATTGTGTTTCTGGTATTTTGGTTCTTGTGGATTCATAAAGGAATTTGGGTTTTCAGTGGAAAAATGGGCAAAATTACAAGTCTAGGAACTTATGGGGTGAAACAAAGACCGAATTTTACTGTTTTTTAGTCTTTTTATGTGGAATTAAAGTAAAAACCAAGACTTGGAGGGTTTGACGGAAATTGGATAAATACCTGTTTTAGAAAGTGAATAGTGAGGAAATAGGTGCAGGCAATAGCTGACTGGTTCAACTGAAAATCATTTGGCAAAGTGGCGGTTGGAAATCTTCAACAACTGATTTTGACGTTTTTTGCATGGGAGCACTGGTCGCAGGATAAAATGATGAAAATAATGTGCATTTGTTTGCTTTATTCACAAATTCAAGGTTGGTAGGGGTTTTGTTATTTCGGATGGATGACGTACGCGGGAAATGACAGTTTGTCATATGCAGATGGCGGTAAACGGTATGTATCGCACCGCTTTTGGGGATGGGTGGTATTCAACTGGGAGCCAGCGATTCCATAGATTTTGCGACGCGTGGTGGGGTACTATTTACAAAACCGCTCGACGATCGCACGTTAACATTCAGTTGTGGAGGGTGATGCGATATGGACGACAACCATTGGATGTGGAGAGGTTGATCGGACGGCTATCAGGGAGGCGAGGTGACGAGAGTTTAATGAGGACGGGCCCAACATAATTTAAGATTTTTAATTATATCGGGAGTAATGGGATTGGTCAGGAAAGTTGTTAATTAACCGTGGGAGTTAATTAATCCTTATTTTAATGTGGCGAGGATTCGGGGCTCTTAATTAGCTACAGATTTAACTAATTAATCCCAATTAACACGGTAATATGGTTATATTTTAACCAAGGGGCAGGATATATAATTTTTTGGGGATTTTTTATATAGTTATAGTAATACGGGAATGGGTTGATTTATATAGGGAATTAACTAATATAAGTTAAAAGTTAATATGTCAAATGAATGAAAAGTGCTAAGTATAAAAACATTAGGATTATGTATTTAACTTATGTTTGAATGAAAAGGGTTTTTATGAAATATTGCACAATTTTGCTAAGTAAAATAGGATTTTACTTAGGAAAAGATTTTTTGGAAGTGAATGAATGACATTATGAATGGTTTTAAGTACTTAAGTTTTTTCAATTATTGGGCCGAGGGTCCGGTCCCTCCAAAAGTCAAGGAAATACCTTGAGCCCCTTTAATTTTCAAATGCCTTAGTACTTAGGGAAAATCAGTGAAATTTTTAGGGAAAAATGAAAAGGGAAGTTAATAATTTGACTTTGTTTTGTTTGAATTTCTTCCAGTGTAATGTCTGCCTTGCAATTGTGATGAAAGTAAATATTAACACATTTAAATTCATTATCCATCACATGTAATTCTGCAACAACAGCTACCTACCCTACCTACTTTAACCTAGCATTTTTTCTTCTTTATTAGGGTGCACTTCGACTGGCAAACCGTTATCACACTTTCTTTTCTTTTACATGTAGAAATCTATCTAAATCTAACCTTATTACATCCAAGGGCTCAGATTAAGCTGTTGAGCTCCTTTTATTTACTCTACCTATCTACTTATCTGCCAAGATTAAACAGTTTGGTCAGATTTTATTCTCTATCTATAAAACATAAAATTGAAACATGAACTAACCAAGCTTAAGTTGTTTTTCTGTTCACCAATTGTGGCATAAGTTACAAGTTGCACACAAATTTTTTATTACATAAGAGCAAAAAGTAGTGGCATTTAGAATTGCACACTTTCTTTGGCCTTTCTTTTAGTGGGGTTCTTTTTCTTTTACTTTTTTGGCCATTTTTTATTCTTTTCACCATTAGATTTTTCTTTTAGGGTATACCCTCTTTACATTTTTTAAATTTTTTTATTTTTTTGACAATATGGAAAACCTTTGCAACAAGGAAAGGTACGAACATATTACATAGCCCATCAAGTCAATTATGATATATGACACCTATTGGTATAGGATCATAACACTGACTCCACTTGGGGATGGCTTTTCCTAGTGAAAAGTCAAGAACAACAGGTCAGTTGTCCTCAGCCATTGGGCCAATCCCAAACATGCATTTGCTGTGGCTTAAAATCTTGAATTGAATATAGTCTTTTTTCTGCAACCTGAAATCTGATCTGAAATTAAAACAACACACAAAAATTTTCAAACCAACTTAATGAAAAACTAGCTGAAAATTGAAAACTAAAAAAAAAATGCTCAAAATTCTAAGCTTATTGGCACTCATCTACCTATTCAATCTATTGTTCAACTGCTAGTTAGGTAAAATGAAATAGCCAATGCAACCATTCAAGCATTATGTACTTTGATAAATTTTGTTGCATTTGCTTGTTGATTATCAAAATTGTACTTTTGCAACTTATTAGAAACTTGTAAACAAATGAGAGGATAAGGAAACACTTGATTTCCTTTGTTGACTCTAGAAACTGTACAAAAGGATCTTCCAAAATATATACACTGATGTTTAACTGATCTAAACAACTGTACATCTGTTTTGGATGGCCTCCATTGCATGAATCTAAAATGTTATTTTTGTCTTTATCTCCCTGCAAACTTTCAGATAAGATTTGTGATGATATTCCTACTGATTGTAATGTTTGACTGTTGAATCCTTTATCATCTTGATTATGAAAATCATAGTTAGTTAATAGAGGAATGCTTTGAATACCTTCAATATTCAACATACCTGCTATTGGATCTTGAAAAACTTGGGAAAATGGCTGCAACCTATAGCATATAGGTTTCCATGAGAATTCATAAACTTCAACAGGTTTCTCATCCTTTTCATTAAATATGTTGTACCACATTTCCTTTAAAAGCTGAAATGGTTCAAAACATAGTGATATGGAACTTTCTTGTGTCATTTGATTATTTATTTTCAATGGGAACTGATAACTGCAATTGTGAAACTGAAAAATCTTGATCAATAGTTTCATTATCTTCTTTGTTGTCAATCACAATTCTTAAATATTGCTGATTATTGATGGCATGAAAGTTGTCTCTAATGAACTGAAATGAAGCAAAACAAAGAGGTAAAGAATCTTTACTTATTTCCAAATTTTCTGCTTTTTCTTCCTCACTCTCGTGGTTTATCTGTATTGGTTGATCACTGTCTTCAATCTACTGAAACTGAGTTTCTTCATCCCACAAACTAGCTTCTGATTGCTCTGTAAAGTTAGTTTGAGTTTGGAGAACATAACTATCATCATAATGATCATACTTAGGAAAATCATCGAAAGAAGGAATGTCATCAAACATACACATTAGATCAGCAGATTCCTCTTCCTCATATTGATCTGTAAATTCATTTTTTGATATATGATAATTTGAATTAAGAGGAATTTTTTCATGGCTATCAACCTCTTCTATTTCTTCATGGCGATTTTGAATAAAAAAATCATCTTTCATAGTGATCTCCTGTGTTCTTTCATCTAGTTTTCTAACCAAAAGGATGAGTTTTACCTCTGCAATATTTTTCTTTTCCTCTTCTTCTGCTTTCAACTTTTCCTGTCTGATTTGCAGATTAACTTTTACATCAACTGCAATGTTCTTCATCAGTACAAGTGTTTTTGGATCTCTTTCTCTTAACCGAAATTCTATTTCTGGATCAAAGGCACTTGGATAATGCAAGAGAGATGAATCACGAGGAGGTATAATATTTTATGGCATTGAATAATAAACTTGATTAAATCTGTCAGAAAATTGTTGTATTGTTTCATTTGGATGTCTTTTTAACTGGTTATATTCTTCCATGATCACAAAAGGATTAACTTTGATTATCCATCTATCAAGGAAAAGTTTGATAAACTGCTGGAAATTTGAGATGCTAGCATTAGACAGATTTTTGAACCAATTCTTTATTCTATTTTGCAAAGAAAGAGCAAAAAGTATGATTTTAACATCATCTTGATAAATCTCAGATAAATCCAAATAATTCTCAAAACCTTGAATATGTTTTTGGGCAGTGATACCATTCTCTCCATCAAATCTAGGAAGATATTTGTAGTATTTTTTAGGAAAATCATGGAGTATAGGAGGTAAAATAAGGGGCTTATCTCTATCTGGAACTTTACATAGTACAAGGATTGTAAGATCAGTCTTGATTATTTGAGGCTTCTTAATTGGAAAATGATTATCATTAGATTCGGAAGAAATCTGCTTAAAGAGATTAGGAGAATTATTGTTTACAATCTTTAAAGGAAAATAATTAAAAACTAATCTAAGATCTTCAATAAAATACAATATACATTGAAAAACTTTCTTAATGAGAAAGAACATAATGTCTCGGATTAAGATCCAAGTTGAAAGCCTGATCTTTCCATATTGTTCTTTGAGGTTCATTCCTCCAGTGGAGTCTTGATTGTGAAATAGATTTGGAGTTGCCAAGTGGATGATTTTAGCCTTTGTGTGTCTGATCACTGTCCACCATCATAGATTAGATCTGAACCTGTAAAATATTTCTGAAGAAAAAGGTTAGTCGTCCCCAGTGGAGTCGCCACTATGTTATCACTCAGTAATTTCTCCAGGTTCAGAAATAGTCTGAGGTAACCACAAACCAACTTTTAGGTATAGAATCTATCCAATCTGTACCCAGAGAGGGCTCTCTCTTTAAGTTTTAGCTTTTTTTTTTTAAAGATATTAGGCTAGTTATGAAAGTTTAGAGATTTTGATTATGTTTGGGTGATGGAATTAAATAGCAGAGGGGTATAACTGAATAGTTTAGGCCATTGGGCTAATGGAGTCAAAGAAGATGGCTTAACTGGATTTAGTTTCTTTAACAAGGGATGGTTTCACAGGGTAAGGTAATCAAAATATGGAACAATTAAAGATCTAAAATGAATGGAATGGACTCAAAATGGATGAAGAGAAATTAAGAATCCTTCAACATATTCGAAAGAGGTGTTATTGCCTAAATCCACCTTAGGCTGAAGGAAGGCATAGTTCAGGGTAACATCAAACTACGCTCAGTCTGGTAGCTAGCCCTACCAGAACAGGAGAGGGCTCTCTCCGGGTCAATCTCAGGAAAAATGTATCGATAGGTCTTGAGATGACTGAAATGAGTGCTAATTTTAGGCTAGGTATATGAATCAAGGAGTTTGATTTTGATTTTTAGGGTTTTTTGTTGGAAAAAGGGAAAGGCAGTTTTGGGCTTGGGGATGAGGCCAAATTCTTGCAGAGTTCAAGTTGGGGCAGGGAAGAAAATGGCTTTGATGTCTTAGATTCAATGAATGGATGGAAAATACTACTGAGGAGCTGAAGAGGGCAGGAAGGTGCAAAGATCCTCTTCAAACGGAGGAAAACATATAAAACTAAACAAAAGTTTAAGGCAGAGCACCAGCAAACTAATGAATTCTACCTTAGCTACTCATTTGTTTAATTCAGAAGCAAAGAGAAGGGAAATGGTGTACACAAAAATTAATGAAACTTACAGATACATGGAGAAAAACATCATCAAAACTCAGAGCCACAAGGATCCCAACAAGTGTAGCAAAACTCTGGTCTTTCCTTTGCCAAAAATCTGAAAATGAATATACAATGAGGTGCCAAACTATTCCCAAGAGTCCAACCCTGAAAATGTCTCATAAAATACAATATATAGACCATCCTAACCCCTTCCCATGCCTCTAGGGGTCGAGCTCATCCTTCTAGGAGCTGTTTCAACCAATTCTAAACATGGAACTGAAATCTAGGCAGCCAAACAACTTGCCTCTATATGTTAGGAAACTGATCCATTCACTTAATTTTCACATTTTAGTGAATGAATCCTCTAGAACAAGTAAAAATGAGCCAAATTTACATCATAGCCATAAAATTACATCAAGATAGATCAATAATTACATCACAAAGTGAAACTAGTCAAACTGGCCGAATTTATGAGCTGAAAAAGTAAAAATTGGACCAAAATCCTCTATGTGCCGCGCCACTTTGAGCCTGTTTTTGGGGCACTTCTTGAAGTCCAAATTGAGCTCATGATAGCTCGTTGGAAAGCCCTGTCTGTCTACTATCCAACCCAAGTGTAATTTTTCAATTTGGAGTTCATTTACCCTCCAAAACTGCAATCTCCCAAGACTGGTTCCTGTTGGTGCAAAAGGTGGCAGAAAGGCCATTTTTGGAGTGTTTTTGACCCTTAAGACCATCCAGAACTTGATGAAATCTCTCAGCCATTCCTGAACATGCATAATTTACCATAAAAAATCCAAAAATGTAAATTTTTTTTTCCAGAAGATCTCTCAAACGTAAGCGCGCGTCGAGTAGCGCGACGCGTCAGGCAGAAAAACCTGTTTTGCAACCAAAATTTCAAAAATGACAAAATTTACTCCAAATTTGCTGAAATTTGGAGTGACTGTCTCCCATTATGTCCCATTCTCAGCCAAGGAATCTTCGGCCAAGATTCAGAGTTTATCCTCCATTTTCCGACGTTTCAGTGTCCTCCTGGTGCATGCAGTTTAGTGGCTGTCTCTATTGTATGATGTGTCTGTGTCCATCTCCATGGTGTTGCAATGTGTATGACAAGTATATGCTGATATATGTGGTGAAAACAAGAGTTTGTCTTTCAATACCAAATGTGTGTCAAATGTGAAGGGGCGGTGGTAAACAAGGACAGTGGGAAAAGTGGACTGGAGATTGTCAAGTGAATTTAAGGATGTGAGGACAGTCACTATTTTGGGGACTTCGGGATTTGGGGATTTATAAGTGATGTGGGGAAAGAGATTAGTATAGGGAATAAGAGGATTTGGGATAGTGAAATGGGAATGGAATAATATGAGTAGCTTAGGATATAAGGGAATAAGGGTAGGATATTGACAATAATGTGACAGTGGTGGGCAACACAAGTGAAAATGAAATGAGAGTGTTTTGGCATTAAAGACAAGTTTTGACACCCAATTTCAAACCTAGGAGCAGATTTTGATATAAATATAGGGTTATCTTTTCATCAATTAAACTCTTGAATTGCTCCTTCCAAATAGCACCCGACACGAGTTAAAATCAGATGGCAAGGGCGCACAACACTTACTTGGATCAAAAGAGTTGAATCGTTTTGAAGATTTGAGAAGCAGTGATGAAATTTGGGCTTGGAGGCTCTGTGCGCCGCGCACAAGCCCAATGCGCCGCGCCAGAGAAAAAATACACGGTGTTAAAACGCCCAATGCGTCGCGCGCTTACCCAATGCGCTGCGCAGACTTGAACACAATCTTGGTTTTTCAAAATGACAGCTTCGCCCTTCTACAGCTTGAGTCGGACTTCACATGATCTTTTGAAATGAAAATGACTTTAATACACATAAAAATATCTTCATAAAGACATGGCTTTGATTTTTTCCTTGTAAAGACCCATTTTCATAATGTTTGACATCGGCACTTTTTCACATTTTAATACAACTCTGTTTTTTCAAATTTCCTTTTTGATTTTCTGGCTTGAAATGATGGTTTCTTGGTTGATTTTTTGCAGGGATGGTGGCATTGGACTTCGGAAAAGGAGGACCAAAGGCTGCATTTGAAGTACTTCATGGCAGAGAACTTTAAAAATACATATTTATTACAAACAATTAATTTGACAATTTCTTCCTCAAAACAGAGTTTTGAAGAAGAAACATCCTTGAGCATTGTTAATGATGAAAATTTTGAAACGAAAACTTATTGATGACATCCTCATGGCCTGCGGGCATTATTTGACATTCTGAAGACCAAACCCTAGACCTAATATGACCTAGAAACCCTAAAA
Organism: Pinus albicaulis; assembly: GCA_034641835.2. Lineage (NCBI taxonomy): Eukaryota > Viridiplantae > Streptophyta > Pinopsida > Pinales > Pinaceae > Pinus > Pinus albicaulis. The sequence continues at coordinate 9,733 of JAXQQM020062332.1, forward strand.
TGACTCTTTGCCAAGCAAGATACCAATCTTGACTGTAAAACACCTTGAAAATGGTTTTGATGAACTGAATTAGACCAGCAGGTACAAGGCATGAGGGGTATGAGTGACAAGGCCCCTTCCGTCAGATTATGGCATGCCCCTAATGGAATGCAAATGAATGAAATGAATGAGACACCTAAACATGAAATGCAATAAGAGAAATGATCTCTGATGGAGGGATGACCAGACCGACTCTAACAAGAGGGAACTTGAATGATTATTAATAAAGAGCATTTAAGAATTCTTTATCAAATAATCAAAATGAATAAATAGGAAACAGGAGCAATTAAGAATTTACTGTTCATACTAGTTCAGAAGAAAACATTAAAAATAACAACGGTTGAAAATAGATTGCACTTAAGCACTTTCTGAATTATTCTTTTTCGTTTATCATTCATATATGAAACATGGATGACATAATAAACAAGTATAAAACTTTAAAACATAAGAGATGGAAGACTTATTGATCCATTTTCTGACTCAAGAATCCTGTGAAAAGTCCTTTGCATCAATTCTTTGTCTAGCTAGCCATGCGAAATTTGTCCAACAACACTTTACTCCAAAATAATCAGTATTATAGCAAAGTCTAAGAATCCACCCCCAAAATACTTCCAAGAGTGAAGTATTTATACAATTTCTAAACTAAAATATTTTGAAAAAATATCAAGATTAGTTCACAAATCTCTCCAACTGTTTTACATAAATAGAACTTAACTAAAGGACACTCAAACTAATGCATCTATTTGGCACTATTTTTTATGGATAGGTGATGACAAAGAGAAGAATTCGAATTTGATCCAACTCTTACTTAAAGATGAGGCATCCAAGTCACTAACTGCTTCCTTTCTTTGTGCATTTTGCTCCAACAATTCGACAAACTTTGGGTCCAATGATATATGCGTATTTCTCAATCCGTAATAGATATGTAAAAAATTAAAGAGGTTATCGTGGATTAATATGTTGGTGAGATAAACCTCTTTCCGTTTCCTAAAATTCCTCTCCAGCTGTGTACAATAGGCTCTGCAACAATATGTGTAAAACTGAGTTTTATAGAGTCTGAAAAATAGGCTGTAAATATTTTCATGTATCTCTTGTTCTGTAACACCTATGAGAAAAGTGAGATAGGTTTTTGTATATGGGTCCTTTAGGAACAAAAGCCTCCTTCAGTTTTGTACGATGTATTTCGGATTGACCACAATCTTCTCTGCAAGATGATGACTTAACTAGTATTTTTTGCAAAAAGTGCTTTCCAACATTGTTGAATATTTCCAAAACCATAATAGATGTTAGAAAAGTGAGAGAGGGTTTTTTAGATGGTCATCTTAAGAACATAAACCTCCTTCAGTTTTGCAAAATTCATCTTATATTTATCACAATAGTTTCTTCCAAACAATGACTAAAACATGAAATTTCTGCAAAAATGTTCCTTCTTCTTGTGTTTTTCATCTTTTCACCTTTTTGTTCTTTTAACTGTTTTACTTTCACTTTAGATAAACTTCATTGTTGGTGAAAGTATTTTCATCTCTTTTTACCATTTTTCTGCCTCTGTATTTACTTTTACTGTTTACCTTTGACTGCTCTGTAACTTCATTTTAACTTTCACTCTGACTTTTACCTGATACACTTTAACCATTGATACTCTTTAACTGTTATGCTCTCTGTTTATTTTCTGTTTATCCTTTTTATCAATACTTACTGTAGTAAATAACCAAAATTCATCCAAGGATATTTTTTACAAAAGGTCCAACATGTCTTCACACCATTGTGCTTCTGGTATTCTGGTTCTTGTGGATTCATAAAGGAATTTGGGTTTTCAGTGGAAAAATGGGCAAAATTACAAGTCTAGGAACTTATGGGGTGAAAAAAAGACCGAATTGTACTGTTTTTTAGTCTTTTTCTGTAGAATTAAAGTAAAAACCAAGACTTGCAGGGTTCGACGGAAATTGGATAAATACCTGTTTTAGAAAGTGAATAGTGAGGAAACAGGTGCAGGCAATAGTTGACTGGTTCAGCTGAAATTCGTTTGGCAAAGTGGCAGTTGGAAATCTTCAACAACTGATTTTGACGTTTTTTGCATGGGAGCACTAGTCGCAGGATAAAATGATGAAAATAACGTGCATTTGTTTGTTTTATTCACAAAGTCAAGGTTGGCAGGGGTTTTGTTATTTCAGATGGATGACGTATGCGGGAAATGACAGTTTGTCGTATGCGGATGGCGGTAAACGGTATGTATCGCACCGCTTTTGGGGATGGGTGGTATTCAGTTGGGAGTCAGCGATTCCATATATTTTGCGACGCGTCGCAGGGTACTATTTACAAAACCGCTCGACGATCACACGTTAACATTCAGTTGTGGAGGGTGATGCGATATGAACAACAGCCATTGGATGTGGAGAGGTTGATCGGAAGGCTATCGGGGAGGCGAGGTGACGGGAGTTTAATGAGGGTGGCCCCAACATAATTTAAGATTTTTAATTATATCAGGAGTAATGGGATTGGTCGGGAAAGTTGTTAATTAACCGTGGGGGTTAATTAATCCTTATTTTAATGTGGCGGGGAGTCGGGGCTCTTAATTAGCTACAGATTTAACTAATTAATCCCAATTAACACGGTAATAAGGTTATATTTTAACCAAGGGGCGGGATATATAATTTTTTGGGGATTTTTTATATTGTTATAGTAATACGGGAATGGGTTGATTTATATAGGGAATTAATTAATATAAGTTAAAAGTTAATATGTCAAATGAATGAAAAGCGCTAAGGATAAAAACATTAGGATTATGTATTTAACTTATGTTTGAATGAAAAGGGTTTTTATGAAATATTGCACAATTTTTCTAAGTAAAATAGGATTTTACTTAGGAAAAGATTTTTTGGAAGTGAATGAATGACATTATGAATGGTTTTAAGTACTTAGGCTTTTTCAATTATTGGGCCGAGTGTCCGGTCCCTCCAAAAGTCAAGGAAATGCCTTGAGCCCCTCTAATTTTCAAATGCCTTAGTACTTAGGGGAAATTAGTGAAATTTTTAGGGAAAAATGAAAAGGGAAGTTAATAATTTGACTTTGTTTTGCTTGAATTTCTTCCAAAGGTAATGTCGTGTCCGTCTTTGCACTTGTGATGAAAGTAAATATTAACACATTTAAATTCATTATCCATCACATGTAATTTCGCAACAACATCTACCTACCCTACCTACTTTAACCTATCATTTTTTCTTTCTTTATTAGGTGCTTTTAGATCGGCAAACCCTTATCACACTTTCTTTTATTTACATGTAGAAATCTATCTAAATCTAACCTTATTACATCCAAGGGCCTGGGATATATTGCTATGAGCTCCTCTTATTTACCTACCTATCTACTTATTCGTCAAGATTAAACAGTTTGGTCAGATTTTATTCTCTATCTCTAAAACATAAAATTGAAACATGAACTAGCCAAGCTTAAGCTGTTTGACTGTTCACCAATTGTGGCATAAGTTACAAGTTGCACACAATTTGTTTATTACATAAGAGCAAAAAGTAGTGCCATTTAGACTTGCACACTTTCCTTGGCCTTTCTTTTGGTGGGGTTCATTTTCTTTTACTTTTTTGGCCATTTTTTATTCTTTTCACCCTTAGATTTTTCTTTTAGGGTATACTCTCTTTACATTTTTTAATTTTTTTGATTTTTTTGACAATATGGAAAACCTTTGCAACAAGGAAATGTATGAACATATTACATAGCCCATCAAGTCAATCATGATATATGACACCTATTGCTATAGGAGCATAACACCAGGCTTTGTATTTACCCAACCAGAGAGCCATCATCGCTCCTACGGGAGAGATTTTAGTGTCCATTACAACCCAAATCGTTGAGCAAATGATGCAAGCTCCAACCATAGAGAATGCTACCCCATTTTCCCAATAAGCCTTGATTGAAATATACCAGAAGTTAGATTTTTCAAAGAGAGCTCAAACTCTTGAGCTATTCATGATGGAAAATGGTCCATTACCTAAGAAAAACCCTGCATTTCCATCATCCATTTTCCCTGAAAGGTCCAAACAAATCATCACGGTAATTTCCTACCTACTTGAGATTTATTATTCGGACCAATGGGTAGATGAAGCCATCATTGGATTCTTGTCCATTTCTCCTGATTCCAAACCATCCATCATGTTTAACCCGGTCAATTTATTGCGGATTCTATCCATGATCGAGTTTGTCAAGTTCTCAGCGGAACAAGTTTTTAAATATGCCTTTGTGTTAGTTTACTTATTCTTATATGCTCGGGTAGACAAGTTTAAGTTTTTAGTGCATAAATTGGATGAAGAAGGGAAATCAACGATCAATCATTTTTTGGACTCTATTAGTCACGAAGGAACATAAAAAGTATTCATATAAGCAATTTGTAGAAATGTTTCTTCATCTAACGGTTAGTTTATTGAGTGGCATTATAGAGTGCGGGATCAATGAAGAGATTAGAAAGGTATTGCAATTGTCGGATCAAGCAAGAACGAGGGGATTGGTATCTTTACCAAAACTACATAGAAATCGAGTTTATGGATGTGAACTTCCCCCTTATAAGTTGCCTAAATTCCTATCCATGAGGATTTTTGCATTGGAATATATTAGGCAAATGATTAATGCGGATAGGTGCATTTTGTCTGCGGTAAAAATAAATCTCAATTTAAAATCAAGACACGAGATAAGACCTTTTATGTACGTAATAACGGTTTTATCGGGGGAAAGGCGGATAATTTGTTGAAAGAAATTAGGTTTAGCCAGTTTTACATGGTCTTGTGATCCGGTTAATTGTCATTTCAAAAGCGGGGTGGAAAATAAATCACCATATTTTCATACACCTAGACCGGATATTGAAAAGTATACATGAATCATCTTGAATGGACAAAAGGCACACTACGGGAGGTTGAAGAGCGGAGACATTGTCTATATCGGCATTACATACTCCAATTGCAGGAAAGAGCATAGCGAGAGAGTCGGAGAAGATCAATCATCTCCGATAGTGATTCATCAAGTAAAAGAGTTAAATTGAATGCGGGAAAGAAGACAAAGCTAAATTTGAAGGTCAATCCCGGCAAGGAGTCGGAGAAAGACATAATCATCATCACTAAAGAGACACCTCCTTCTACAAACGGGTGATAAAGGCAATACTACTACTTCTACTTCTACGTTTCTAAAAGATCATCAAACATCAACTTCTCCGGATCAACGAAAAACTATCGATTAGCACAAGTTTGCTACGGGGAGAAAGAAAAGGAAAATTGTCTTTGATACTTCAAAAGAAATAAAAATGAATAATGAAATGCGAAGACAAGTACATATAACCAACTTTGAAACAAAACTCCAGCTCACAAAGCGAGACTCCTTTCGACGTTTGATTACGAAAAGGGAAAAATGCATTTTGATTCCTTCAACGCTGAAACTCCACAACCAAAGTTAGAGGCATATTATAAAAGGGCTACATTTAATTTTGACATGAAATAAATTGATCCAATAGATCAAATGGAGCTACACAAGCAAGCGGTGAGATGATTTCATCAACTCTCACTAACTGTTGCTAAGTCTATCAAAAATTGCGAGATTTCATTGGCAAATGTGCGATCTGTTCGAAGTGGAGAAGGTATCTACGGTTGCAAAATATACAAGGATTAGACTCTAGAATATACGGTGGTAAAAAGTGGATATGATCATCCAATGTGAATGCAATTGAAGAAATCAATAAGAAGAAAAATGTTGACATAGTAGCATTGAGAAAGAAATTGAAAATTCCGGCCTACGAATATCTTACAGCAAAGGATATTGAAAGAAAATGAAACTTAGAAAAGCATATATGATGAAGTTGATTATGGACGGGAATTCTCAAATCAAACGGATGGAATCGAGTATAAAAAATGATAATGTAAAAGGCAACAATTAAAACATCAAAGGTTCCTTTAGACGATGCACATCTGGCAACCATCCCTATAGCTCAAACTTCTACAACAGAAATCACTGCAGAGATGGAAGCTCACTCGGGAAGGTCTCTCTGTCAATTCAAGAGGAAGAGATAAAAAGTTACAAGATCAAATAAAGTTGCTACGAGTTTGAGAAAGTCGGAGATGATAGTTCACATACGTGACTGAAGCACAAAGGGCTAAAAATGCTAATTGAAAAGATTAAAACGTTGACAGATTCATCCATTAGAAATACCTTGGTCCCAGTGAAAGAAATAACATGGGAAAACATTAGAGAGTCTATTTGTGATATTTGGCCATTGCTAAAATCATATCTGAACAAAAAAGGTTGATCCAAAGGCAAATGAGGCCATTTTAGCAATCAAAGAACAATAGGGAGATAAACCAACTATATCAAACAACATCATCAAATTTATAAATTCAAAGAAAAGGTATGAGTTGGATGAGATTATAGATAATGACCGAAACAAACCTGGAATTAAAAGGTTCTTACAAGAAGAATTGTATTCTTCAACTTGAAGAAAAAAATATCTGGCAGCAATTGCAATTCCAATTTTTCTTTAGCATAATAGAACCTTTGACACATAGGGTTCATCCTTTGTAATCAATGAAAAATTAATGACCGAGAGAAGATTATGCAAGAAGACTAGAGAAATTCAGAGATGCGACAAATTCTCAAACATCAAGGGTTAATGACAAGAAGGGCATTGTTGCAAGCCTTGGCCAATGCCATTTTCATTCGGTATGAAATCAAACATGTCTTGTCGTAAAGCCAACTTTTAATCTGGTGACGGATGAAATTTACCGCGGGGTAATTAAATTAGTTATCCCTGATGAAGAGTGTTGGGAAAAGTTATGTGAGGTTTCGGGGAGTAATTAATAAAAGCGAGAAAAGTCAAATTTTCTAGATCATTAGTCAATTGACGATAGCGTAGTCGTGATTATCTTCTTCGGCAACGACTTTCGATTCTGACCGTATAGGCACAACACATGTAATTTATTTGCATGATGCAATTAGAGTTGAATTTAGCAAATAAAGCCCTATCGGTTTGGATAGACTTTAATCTAACGATTTGTAATTTTATTTGTCTATATATATACTTTGTTGTACGAAGTATTACTATTGGATAATCGGTTCACAAACTACCTTGTGTATTACTTTGTGGACTGCTATTAATGGAAATCAAAGGAGTTTGCAGCAATTGTGTGATATTCATGTGGTATTTTTATTGAGAAATGTGCCTCTTCTATATTATTTCATTTCCATTCCATTTTATGTGTAAAATTTTATTCAATTTATAGCGAGAAATCGGACAAATGTTTTGTTTATTAAGATTTTTGCAATGTGTCTTTCTTCTAATGAAATAATTAATGTAAAATGCTCATTCAAAACCCTTTATTTTCCACCACTATACACCAATGACAAATTAAATATTGCTAAAATAGATTGCCTATCTTGCCTTGCTCGGTTTTTAAATTTTAGTCTTTGAAATTAGTTTAGCTTTCAACGATTATAATATTTATCAAAAAATAAATTATTAAACAAATTCTAAAAACAAATTAAGTCATATCTAGCCTAAAACCTGGTACTCGGCCCAAAATTGAACATTTAAAAGACAAGCACGAGAGAGAGTCCTCTTTGGTTAGGTAGGGCTAGCTACTGGCCAAAATTTGGTATGTGGTTATCTTTCTTCACTCCTAATTTCGGCCTAGGAAGTTGGGGAGAGTGATAACGGCTCCCATTACCACCACTCACCTTTGGTTTATTAGAACTTTCTCCTTGCAACCGTGTTATGCTCTCATTGTACAACACTTTCACCATCTCACTCATATCAAAGAAATATTTTCTAAGAGCTCTATCATCCTTAAACATCACTCTTGTCCTTGTCCTTCTTCACCTACCATGACTTGTGGAGTTTGTGGCCTCCTTGAGCCAATTTGAGGGTTAGATTCTTCAATTGCTCCTTTTCCTCTTCTAAATTTAGTATATAAAAGGGAGTAAATAAATGTTAGTTGATGGAAACATGTGGCTATTATCCCTACGAGGTAATGTTATCCTGTAAATAACTCTCACATAAAGCAACAACACAAGGCATCTCCTAAAGGTCCTAGACTCCAGCTGAAATGAGCTAAAACAAGAATGTGAGCACTTAAATTCCCATTCAAAAGCATTAAAAAAAAATACTCTCAACATGACATACTAAGAAAAGTAAACTGAGATAAAACTGCGAAATGTGACTATTACCGGTGGACTTCTAAAGGTGAGAAAAGCTGTATAAGGCCTTCTTCATGCTTTCCAAAACACCTTAAAATGTTTCAAAAACCTAAATGATCCATACACGCTTTGTATTAAATCAATAAAATTACTCCTTACATGTGCTCAAATTAAAAATTAGAGGTCACCATTGGGATTCAAAACATCCAAAGACCCTTAAGTGGACCCTTTTGAGCTCGGTTTGGTAAAAAACTCAAAAAAATATGAGCTCCAAAGCTCTTCCATGAATATGACATTAATTGTCCTACAAAATTCGACCAACGATCTAATTGTCCTATAAATATGCCCTATTTTTTTCGCTAATGGAGCGAAAATTATGCCTTCCTCCGGTGCATTTGTAGGATCATTAGTCCCTTTATCACCCCTTAAGTACGAAAAATGTGGTCATATAGCAGAATAAAGTAGTTGGTTGAGCCTTAACGCTCACGCCACCGGGCACAGCCTAAAAATTTGGCGTAAGATTCTATGACATGCAATGGACCGGGAGCCGGGGGCTTAGCCGAACCCCTTCCCCAAATGGGCATTACATTAAATTTATATATGGGTTTTATCCATATGTTAATAAGAATCACCGCGAGGTTTATTGGTAGAGCGTTGTGTTATTGGATTAGAGGTCACGGGTTCGAATATGGTCGGGCCTCAACCAACCATACCAAAAAATTTTAGTTGACCTGGGGGTGCTATGTGGCCAACCCATGATTGGGACATACGGCACCCACGTCATTGGTCCAAATAAAATATGCGACTACCAATCAAATGCGCCCAAATTCAACCAATCACATGAGGCAAATTGACGGCTTTGCCATTGGCCCACGAAATACACAATAAACCTACATGGTTAACTTTCTTTGAGTCAACATATGGTCAACTACTCGGTCAACGATCTTTTTGCTAAAATTTTAGATGTTGGGCCAAATAGTTAGCACACGATAATTTGAGCATATGGTGTCGGATTGGTGAAACGACGTTGTTGGATTCAAAACAATGAGAAATTTGATTCGATGCTAGTTTCAAGACTTTATGGGCACTTTCCTTTTTGAGCTAAAAATTGATCACTGATCATTAGTATGAATAATTGTTTCTTTACCCATCAGCAGGTGCTTCCATTTCTTCACACTTTGTAGCAAAGCATACAACTCTTTATCATAAGTCATATAGTTAATCACTTCATTGGAAAAGGTTTTAGAATGATAACAATTGACCTACCACGTTGCATCAAAATTTCTCCCATAACATATATGCTTGCATAAGTTTGAATTTCAAATGGTTACTGGGGTCTAGTAAGTGCTAGGACTAGTGTTGTGTTGATTTTCTATTTCAAAGTACTAAAGGCTTTTGCTTCTTGCCTCCCCATTGAAAGACCTACTTCACACTTGTCAAAGCATGTAATGGTCTTTACGCAATGAATGAGAAGTTAGTGATAAATTTTCTCCAATATTGGGTTGCTCCCAAAAAAGCTCTAACTTTTTGGCAGTATTGTTGGGTTTGGGTCAATTCACAATAACATAAACTTTGGAGGGATCCAATCTTCAATTCACCACCTCCTACAATATGACACAAGTAAACCAAAGAGGTTTTCCAAAATTCACATTCGAGATATCTTCAAATACAACTTTTCCTTTTCAAGACATCTAGACTTCCTTTACATGTTTGACATACTCTTCATGAGTCTCAACGAAAATCGGAATATCATCTAAGTGAAGTTTGTGACAAAATCATCAAGGAATGGTTGCAATACATCATTTACCTTAACTCTCATAAATTTGGTAGGTACATTACAAATCCCAAACAAAAAAACTAACCATTCAAACATACCTTGTTTTTCCTTGAAATTAGTTTTCAAACATCATCTTCAACAATCCTTATTTGATGATAAATACTTCTCAAATATAAATTAGTTAATTAAACAACATCCTTTAGCTGATCTAAAAAATCATCAATGCGAGGAAGAGGAACATATTTATTCTTTATTGTGATCTTGTTCAAAGCTCGGAAATCCACAAACATGCGCCAAGTACCATCATTCTTTGGAACCAAAACAATAGGAGACCCATAAGGATATCTACTAGGTATGATAACCCATTTGTCAAGCAATGTTGTTGAATTTGCTTCTTAATCTGCAATATTCTCCAAAGCTGACATTTTATACATGTTAATATTTGGAAGTGGTGCATCTGTTGCAATTGAATCTCATGTTAGATTCCACTTTTGTTGTACTCTTTGGGTTTTAGAAACATCTTGTCATAAGTGTTAACAACTTCAACCAATTCATGATTGAGTTTAGAATCACATCCCGAGAAAGCTTCAAATTCAACAATATCTTCAGCTTGAATCATCAACAACACAAGATTCTTACTTGCATTCACAAACCTTTTCATTTGACACACTAACAAGAGACAAGTTCATCTTCTTAGGATGTGCTCTAATAATATACTCAATTCCATCTTTAAAAATATGATATTTGTTCTCATGATGATAGAATATGTATTTTCGGTCATATAAATATGGACTCCCTAAGACAACCACACAAATATCAAGTGGTACAACATCAAGCTCTACCTCATCTATCAAATCCAATAGTGATGGAAAATTTGAGTTTACATTTTCTTGTCACTCGCAATTTGTAGCATCATCACACACCCAACCCAAAGGTGGGTTTGTATGAGGCATGGTTTCTAATTTAAGTTTCTTGGCAATTGCTTTAGAGATAAGATTGACTTGAGATCCACTATCAAATAATGTATCAACCTTTGTATGTTTTTTAATGACCTTGGTACATGAAAAATATCACTTGTTTATTTGTCATTTTGAGATTTAACAAGCTTTCTAGAATAACTAGCACTTGCATTAGAAGTTATACCTTTCATTCCCATGGCTTTTATTTTGGTTTCATCACCTAAATCGAGATCTTGTTGAGTGGTAGCAACGAGTCTTTTGTTTCCCCTTTTTTATTGAACTTATTTGGTCTCGGTGGATGTAATTTCCAACAATGGTCCTCGTCATTGTCATCTTTTGAACAATGTTTACAAGTAAGTTTCTCTCCCTCTTTCTTGACGGGTAGCATTCTTCTTACCTTTGCCTTTAAATTTCCCCTTTCCTTTTTCTCCAAATTCAAAGGTTTCTTGTTGGACTCTCAAGGAACATTCTTTCCTCTTCATTCTAAATGAGTTGCTTGAACACATACTTCACTGTAGATTGGTGGGATAAAACATAGGTATAGTATGTACGAAATAACTTCTTCAATCCACCTAATATACCCTAAGGAGAGTATCTTGTGAGTTCAAGTAAACACCCAAAATTAATGCTCCTTTTCTAAATTCTTGTGTGTAACTTTGGACACTCTAACCTTTAGCTTGTCTAAAACTTTGACAATCCATAATTTATTTTTGTGTGTATGTTAATGGATAAAATTTCCTTCTTAACGCAACTATAAAATCATTCGAAGATATAATTTTACCACTTTTCTTCAAATCTTCTTGAGTTTTGTCCTCTTGTCCAAATGAGGGTTGCACCTTCCAAGCGAAGAGAAGCAAGTTGGATCTTTGTGACATGATCATCAATCTTTTGAATCCTACAATAGACTCTAATTTGCAGAGACGATTATCCAACTTTTCGGCCATTTACTTCTCCATTGTACATTGGCAATTCTAGCTTGATATCAAGCTTAATAAAAGGAGAGTTGGCATGTCCTCTTGGAGATGTAGGAGGAAACGGTATATGTGATGAAGGAGGTGAGTAAGCGGTGAGGATGGAGGTGAAGATGGAGGTGGAGGAGGAGGAGGACATGGAGGCTTGCTCCCATTACCACCATCACTTTTTGGTTTGTTAGAACTTTCTCCTTACAACTTTGTTGTTCTCTCATTGTAAAACACTTTCACCATCTCAGTCATATAAAATAATTTTTTTCTAAGAGCTCTCTCATCCTTAGACATCACTCTTCTCCTTGCCCTTCTTCATGTGCCATGACTATTTGGAGTTTGTGGCCTCCTTGAGCCAATTTCGGGGTTAGATTCTTCAAGTGCTCCTTCTCCTATTCTAAATTTAGACCTTGTAAGCATTCAAAAACCTTGAAAATTACGCCAAACCTTCACAAAAGCCATGTTCTAACACAAAGGCGGAAGTCCAAAATTAAAAAGTGAAGGTTTCACGAAATAATTTGCAAGATAGTTTATGTATTTTAGGAAATGGATCATGATTGAAAAATCACAAAAAATTAAGTAAATTTTGCAAAACTTTAACATTTTAAAATGGAAAAACATGCAACATTAAACACAACAAATGGATAATGGAGTTCACCCCTCATGTGCTATGTCTCCGGGTCCAACTTCCATTGGTGGCCTTTTTATTATATGCTTAAATGATTAATAAATCAATATAGAAGCTTCAATATACAAAAGCCACTTCCCTTTAGCATGATCCAGAATGCTCAAAAACCCCTATCTAGGCTCTTCTTTAGCTAAAAAGGGTTGAAAAATGAGCAAGTTATGACCCTTTTTCCAAATATTTTGCGAAACTACTCCATACATGCTCTCGGCCTGCTAAGCTGGGAAACAAAATGATTGTGGACTGTAGTCCAGTGCTTCAATCGAAGACGAGAGGGTCTGAGTTCATTCTAGTGGTGTGGGAAAATTTGGTGCATTTTTAAATTAATGTTATTTTATGGGTGTGACTCTGGCTTAAAGTCTACGCCACTAGTCGCATGTCAGCATGGGGCGGGGGCTGTAGGCCATAGGCCACACGCCTTGTGTCGACTCACTTCTATTTCGTGGTTAAGATGTGACCTTGGGCGCAAGTTGGGTGCCACGTAGCCCTTTATACTCTCTGTCGGTGGTTCCATTAACGTGTCTAGGCAAGGGTCGGGATGGTTGGGGCGTGTCAATTGACCCGCCCTTTCCCCCCAACCTCTCCACCATTCATAAATAAATATAAAGGGTTGTTGTTAGTTTAACAAGAATAAATATAGCCGTTTGTCGGGCAATACGTTTTTTGGTTAGAGGTCATGGGGTCAAACCTCGTGGAGGATCATTCAATTATAACCAAATATTTTTCCAAATTCCGGAGTCCATGTGGCAACCTCTCATAGGGCCGCAGCGCCCTCTAATTGACGATGGTGCCCTGATTTGTACGCACATCAACCATACGACCCATAACCATGAGCCACATGCACTCACGAGTTGGCCCATATGGCATTTGTATGTGATCCAGCTTTGTTGACATCGGCGTACGGTCTGCATAGTCAAACTGCTTTGGATTTTATTGTTGTTTGCCAAAAACTTGGTACGATAAATTCCTCATACGACGTTGGATATAGGAGGATCGGCGTCATTAGATTGAACGATGAGATCTTGGCCTTTGGTTTCAAAAGTTTTAGGCACTTTCATTTTTTAATATATTTTTGATCCCCTGGATTAAGGAGGGCCCTTTGTACCATGTAACTTTTATTGGTGACTTCTCTCACAGACATGGATCTACTTCATGAAGATTAAGGATGAAGTATTCAACAATTTCAAAAATTCATGGCTGAAGTAGAGAACTTGATAGGAAAAGAAATTCAATGAGATCAGATAATGGAGGGGAATACACTTCCAAGGAACTCATTTCATACTAATAAAGAAGTTGGGATTAAGAGGAGTTTATAGTCCCTTACAATCCATAATAAAATGGATTTGTTGAAAGAAAGAACAACATTGAAGAATTTTCAAGGCAATGAAGCATGATGAAGACTTTCCCATGTTCTTATGGAGAAGCATCCATTACAATAGTCTATATATTCAAAATAGAAGTCCTCATCAAATCTTGGAAGATATGACTCTTGAAGGAAACTAGTTCAACCCCAGACAAAATCCAAAGGTTGGAAATTTGGTAATATTAGTTGCCCAATTTACATACATGTACCCAAGCATAAGACGAAGAAAATAAAGCCTTAATGAAATAAAGGAATATTTGTTGGATTCAACGATTCAAAGGCATATAGAATCTATGTTCCGGGACGGTGACGATTTAAGTCAACATGGAAATTGCCTTTGATGAAAATGTTGCCTACTCAGTCCAAAGAAGATACCATGGAATCTAATGATGATGAACATGAAACTCCCAAGGAGATTAGGGTTCGGGACCTTCCTAATCCTATAAAAATTCCCTTAGATAATCAAGAAAGGCTAGAATGGCCTAGTGAACCAATGGATCCAATTGTTGTTCTTGAAATCAAGAAGAGGTCAACTGGCTTAGATCTACCTTGCACGAAGAAAAAGGACATGCAGATCCACATGGAGAATTTAGGGAAAGCAATATACCCTAAGAAGTATTATAGATATGCAACATTGATGACTAATCTCATTGATTACGAACCTTCCAACTTTGAGGTGGCTTGGCAGTAAGTTTGGAAGGATCTTTATGATGGAAGAATAATAATCTATAATGAAGAATGATGTATGGGGAAATTGTGCCAAGACTTGAAGGGAAGTTAGTGGCGACCTCCAAATGGATATACAAGATTAATCATGCATTGGATGATAATATTGACTAGTACAAGGCAGATTTATAGCTAGAGGATCTCCCATAAGGAGGGAGAGGATTGTGATGAGACATTTTCCCTAGTTTCTAGGCATACTACTATTAGATATATTATTTATATAGTTTATTCTATGGTTGGAATTCCTGGAGTGTATATAAATACCACTTTCCTCAATGGTGTGATTGAGGAATAAGTGTACATAGAACAACCTCAAGGTTTTGAGGTTCATAGGAAGGATTCTCATGTCTTTAGATTGAAGAAAGCCTTGCATGGACTTAGGCACACAGACCACAGTATTCTCAAATTGATGACTGTAGAACATTTTGGTTTCTCCAAAAGTGATGTTGATCCAAACCTATATAGCAAAGTCGAGAAAATTTAACTTTGTGATTTTATTTTTGTATGTTGATGAATTATTTCTAATAGGTGTAGATCTCATTATCCGATGTAAGAGGGAGAATTTGGACTCTAAATTTGATATGAAGGGTCTCGACTTGATGCTCTCTTAATTTGGGACTAGAAGTATGGAAAAATCATCTTTGAAATCTTCCTTGGTCAAGGAAAGTATATTATCAATGTCCTTCAAAAGTTTAGAATGATGGATTTTAAATCTATCGAAACTCCCATGGTTACTAATCTAAGGAAGGTGAGAGACTACGAGTTATATTTGGTAGATCTATCCATGTACCAGAAATTGATTGGCTCCTTGATGTATTTGAATTATGTAATCCAAATATATTATTCCTGATGAACATAAAGGAGGCAGGTTCTAGGTGGAACCAAGACATGATCATTAGATTGCGATCGCTTATGTATTAAGATATCTACGTGGAAAAATTAATTATGGCTTGATATATGTCTCAAATTGTAATATACGAGTTGCGGGGATATACGATTACGATTGGGAAGGGAAAGCGGAAGATAGAATGAATACATTTGGAGGTTGCTTCGGTTTAGGCTGTTATTATTTCTTGGGTGAGTAGGAAGTGGAAATCTATTGTTCTCGGTACAAGGCGAGGCGTATATTGTGATCAATTTAGTGAGTTGTGAAGTAGTGTGGCTTCACAATATACTCCCATGATTGTTTAATCATGTCACCGGAATCGACCATAATATTTTGTGATAATCAAAGTTGTGTGAAGCTTTCGGATAATCCAAATTTCCATGACAAGTCGAAGCACTTCAAGATTAAGTACCACTATATTCATGACATGGTGCATGAGTGAGTGTGGTAGTGCATTTGGTGCAAGGGCGTACGAAATACATAGCACAGAAAACATTGTTGCTACTGCACAAGGTCACAAATAAAAATGATTACCTATTGTTAATGGAACAAATTTGACATAATGTAAACTAAGTTTGAGGGTAAATAAGCATACAACGGTAAGAACAAATCAAAACACAAGATAAAAAAGTACAAAATCTCGATAGAGCAAACATAATAACAAGTGGAGAGTTATCCCTTTATTAGGTACTAGTGGTAAGAAAGATACAATGCTAAACACTTGAAGAGGGTCCTTTGAGCTATGGAGCTCAAATACCCAAAAACAAGGAGGTCTCCCTTCCCTCAGAAGTTCTTGCAAGCGTCTCTTCCCTCTCTCGAAAGGATGGTAGATCAAGATCAAGTGGTGAACCTCTCTCTCTTAGACGAGAGATGTTGGTTGGCCAAAATATGATTCCATCCAATCCCTCTGCCTCTTGGACTATGCGAGTTGGTTTGCTATGAAGAAATTTGGCCAACATAACAATGTGTCAAAGACCGATTTCAAAACACCTTATATAGACAATTTTTGAATTCCCTCCTCTTCTCTTGGCCCCGAGATGGATGGTGACACAAGAGTGGAGGAGGGATTCCTTGTGGGTTTTCTTTTACTCCTCAAGGTGAGCAAATCCGACTATCCTTGACAATATTGGTCAAAGAATCATGCAGCAGCGTTCCAAGTGGTCCCGGATGGTGACATTTCTCCACATATTCCGACCACGCAGCCATCGAAGGAATAATATTTGCATTGTGTGAAAAATTTCTTTGATGCGGGAACCTTTGTTAGTTAATTTTCCTTCGGAACCTCGGGAAAAATCAAATTTTAGTCTTCTCTAATGTATTTCTTCTTGAAGTCTTCATCCATTCTTTATGCTTGACATTTTTAATGTCTTTTGGTAATACAATTTTCTAGTGTTGTGATTTGCCCCATAATGTATGAGTTGTAGGAAGAATTGTATAATCGAAATACATTATGCTTTCTTTTATGTGTGATCCTTTTGAGAAAGAGAGGGTAACTTGCTTTGGAGCTAAGTTGGGAGACCCCATGTCTTGAATAAAAAAGACACCATGCTACGGTGGAAACTTGCAAGAGATAGAATGAATAAAATATTTCTACGAGCCGGGCATGTCCCATGCTTGTGATGTTTTGTGAGTTAAACTTATATGACGGATAATAGTTACATTTATGTCCCTTTGGTAGTGACTTGTTGTTGGTTGATGACGACGAGCTGGCGGCGCTCTCGAGGCGTTTTTATATGAAGGTTGAATGTGGCGCCCACATGCATAATCTTGGTATGGCACTTTTGTTTAGAACAAGTGATCATTGTATGCATGGGTCTTGGACGGTTGGGGGACCTTCTTGTGTAACCATTGCTCGAAAAGAGATGCTTATCAGAAGTCACGTGTCTTTGACGGAGTCTGAAACGAGTGCAACTATTATTAAGTATGATACCATCTTGACATGAAAGCTTATTTTGAAGTCGAATGTCAAGGGATCGATGACATCAATTTGGGAAATGATGATTCCCATAGTGCCATCCCAGGGTTGCCCTTATTGAGGTGAGGAGTCATCCAAGGTACTACCTCCTTCTTGGAAAATGGTTGTTGTAGTCTATTAAGAAGGAAGCATCCGCCGATCAAAATGAGTGCGTGCGAGAGACCGGGGGTTTTTGATGTGGAAGGGTGTGATGGTGGTTTAACTGAGCATGATGACGAGAAATGGCTATAATTGATGTAGTTAAGTGAATGAGAGTCAGAGTTGTAAGTTTAGTGGTACAGAGTCATAACAATTTTTTATGAAGTCACGGAGTCGGTGGGACCATCTAGGTGGGTTTGTGGTTGCTATGAGTGTCATGGTTGGGTGTGGTAAAGAATGCACGAGATTCGACCAAGGGTGATTAAGGGCTAACTGCGAGGTGAGGAATGTAAATGGATGGGTGGGAGTGCTCCCCAAAAAAACATCTGCCTTGTACACTTGCCCAAAGAGTATAAATGGGTTTGGATGTACAAGCACGGAGGCAGATTGCCCTATGAACATGAATAATCCTTCATTATGGTGTGAGGTGTGTTTTATGAGGTGGGGACCCCTTGAATTCGGAAGATCTCGGTGAGGGGATGGTGAGCAAAAAAATCTTCCGTAGATGCGCTTGTGTATGCGGTGAAGGGTGCTGATAGACGGATGCGAAACGGGGTGGTGCATTTTTCGATTTGCTTGTGAGAATGGTAGCCAGAGAGGGGTTTAAAATGACCATGGGTAAAACTGACTTGATGTCGCTGATGGATGAGGTGTTTTGAGGGTGCTTCCGGGCAGGGTTTTGTGGCCATGGGTCCATGCCTTTGGGTATGGTCTACATAGTGATGGATGCCATGGAGGGTGGTTCTCTGGGCTTTGCAAAGTGTATCATGTGCAAGGTGGGGGTGATAATAAACATGGCAGCGTGAATAACACATGGTTTGATTCTTTTGAAGAAATGATGTCAGGGATATGCAAAAATTCTTGAGGAGCCTTTCTGTGATGGGGTAGAATGATACATGCTCTTGTGCCTTTGTTGGGCGGGACATATGGTTATTTGGCATGTTTGTAATACACCCATGACAATACCACAAGTAAAAATTATCTTTTTCATACAAATATGTTTGAAATAACTTGAATGTAAACCAATAAGAGAGGGTACCTTGTTGAAGTATGGTGGATTTTGTGCACCGAAAATGAATTTTTATGAGCGTGGATTTATGGGGCCTGGTTTGAACATGATGAAGTGTTTATCATTGTGTTTCTCGCGGTTTTGCTGATTAGATTATCGAACTCTAGTTATGGTCGTTGTTGAAGAAGAATGAGAAAAGGGCGATATATGGGCCAATATCGTTCATTTCCAATTCATTTGTGTCTTTTGAGGGTTTGAGGTCGAGGAGCCGAGCACCTATCCTGAGCTTCTCTTGTCAGTTGCGATTGGCACAGTACGTGTTCGTCTTGTCGGTGTCGGGTAGGACCTTAAACATCCGCTTTTTATTCCTACCATTTTAGGAGTGAAATTCCGTACAAATATGGATTTGCATGGATTTTATAACCATTTTTGGGTAGGGTCGTGTGGGCGATCAAGGATGGCATGTGTGGTCCTCACGCAAAGGTGAATTTTGCATGAGGCCCTCGCGGTTGGGGAAAATTATGTGCAATGAGCCACGCACCTGTAATTGCTACATGTGCATGGTTAGCGGCCTTTGGTTTTTTGCAATTTGCGGGAAGGTCAAGTTTTTTAAAAATTTTAATATTTTAAGTAAAAAATACGTTTTGGTGTTTTTTTCTTTGATGCGAGGATGTTGTGGCGGGAGAGGGACTAGCACGATCTCGGTGCGATAGTAGCCCAGACCCCCATGCTCCAGGAGATCTTAGCTCGGTATGGTTCTTGAAGTTTTTAGAGAACAACATGCGAGGTCCCAAGATGGGTTCTGTGCTACGGTTGAAATCTTGGAACCACAGGCAGCACGCTATAGTCCTACGTCGTAAAGATGTCATGATTCGGCCCGAGAGGCAGAAGTCTATTTGGTGATAGGTCTTTTGCCTTGAGAGCCCTTCCTTATCCATCCCTCTTGGGGAAGTGAACATCCATCATTGGGCTCGGAGGGCTTAGCACGGTCACGACTTTGATCACCGAAGTGTATCTTGTAGGTTCTATCTGACTTTGCATTTGAGAGGGTTGCCTTGGCGATGCTAGTTTGATTGTACGGGTCAATGGAGACCCATCGAGTGTCGGAGTCGCAACTTGTGGTTTTACGGCGGCTCCCAAATCTTGCCACTTTTTGATTGGGCTCACTACGTCTATTAGGGCATGGTCACTTACACGGCCAAGGCCAAAAGGGGTGCTGTTAAGACCTTTGCTTATGCGACATCCCCATGTAGCATTATGTGAGGGTTGTGATGCTTTGACCCTTTGTGGTGGTGCCCCTGGGTCTCAGAGATCGAGGATACGTGGTCGACTGTGATGCCTTGGTGGAGGAGGTGAGCCATTGGGATGCTCTGGTTGGGGACGTTGTTCGTCGGAGCCGCAGTCTTTGAGTTCCGTATTGGGATGGATTTCCGTGAGGATCCGGATGTGGGTCTCCATGGGATACGCATGGGGTCGGTAGGTTTGACCTTTGTTGTTTTCTGCATTTTGAGGATTCTTATTGTGTATAGATCTATATGTCTTTGATGGTGACAGTCTTGTGTTTTGGTTTCTCTTGCGGATGTGGGTTTGGCATGGTTTCCTATCGCTCATTTGGTAGGTCACCGGCAGGGGAGGAGGGACCCACTTGGGGTGGGTCGAGGGTCAGTTGGGGGATAAGGTTGGTGCAAGGGGTCCCTCGGGCGAGGGTAGTAACGTATTTGTATTTGCCGGTGGAATCTTGCTCTTATTGTGTGATTCGGGCGGGGATGAGTGGCGATGATCGAGGAGCTGTTGGGTTTGTCGATATTCGTGTTAGCGACGAGAGGGCTACGTCCCCGGGGGCGGCTAATGCTCATGTTGAAGGTATAACCGATTCGTGGAGTTGGTTGGAGAGGTTGACCCAAAGGCATGCGACCGGGGTTTTGATGACATGAATGACATGTGGCTAGAGACGGTGATGGCCCGGGAAGGGGTGCATCGCCGGGCACAGCGGGGTGACACTTGCTATTGCGGCTTGTGCTCTATGCTAGCACGGGTACTCATGTGGGTCCGGAGGACCCGCAAGCGGGGGCTCAACCTAGAGATTTTATATGACCAAGGAAAGAACCCATTATGAGGATGCTTCCTTGTATTGATGACATGTATATTTTTTATTATTGACGTGATGGTTAGTGACCTATTTTGTATAATGGGACACATATTTTTTGATGTATATATATACAGATGTATATTTTTTGCGGCTCTTATGATGTGGCTATGGTTGTTATTATTTTGTTTATGTTTGTATACGTTTATGATGGATGTTATGTACTTAGGATGGATGTTTATGCTTTATGAATTTTTCTTTTTATGGATGATGGTTTATACAAGATGCATTCCAATATAGGATATGGATAGCTATGTGATCGGTATCGACTTTGATTTTCTTGGTATATGTGTAAATGTAATGTGATCAAAGTGACGACTCAATCGTCGTGCATGCAAATATTTCCTAAATAGGTGTGAATATCGTACTTGAAAACCCTGGTTTCGCTATGATACCACTAGCGAATCAAGAAAGACATGTAGATAGTGAATGCCTAGTTGGAGGCATCGCTCGCAGCCCGATGACTACATCATATTCGCAACCCGGTGCAATCGTGATACGATACATACTCCATTGGTGAGGAATGGTGACTGTCGGGAGAGTATATGCAGGGCGAAATTTCTTTGCTAGATTTTGTGACCATCGAGAGGCTCCGCCAATAAATCCAAAATAGTGGATGGGGGTACAAACCATTGTGGCACAAGATAATTTTTTAGAACAAGTCCAAGATGATTGTGATCATCACCAAAAAATTATATTACCTCACTTTCATCTCTAAGGCCGAGACTTCTGCCCCTATGGGTGGAATATTTTGAGGTAGAGCCCATTGACGAGATTAGCTAGGCATGTACTATCGAGCTCAAACAAAATGTATCCTCCTTTGAGGGTGGTGTTCGTCGATGTACATTACACCTTCCATAATGTTTCAAACTTCCCAGGTCGTAAGGCTTCTTTTGCAAAGTCATTAAGCGGAGGACTAGCTCCCCCTATGAAAATGAGTGAGGGGTGATGTTGTGGTTGGTGATGATTTTCACTCTTTTTCTTGTGAACCTAATTCGTTGGAGAGACTCTTATCGAATTTCGTTGATGAGCTCTCGCCTTCACCCAGCCATTTCTCTAAATGTTGAGTACGAAAGTGAGGAGTTGATATTTCTTTGGTGTCGTTGAGGATTTCGCGTTCAATGGGAAGCCCAACCTCCACTACGTATAACAATTGGAGAAGAAAAGGTGTGAATCGTGTTGAGGATTTAACCATTGTGCGCTATTCCACTAAGGCACAAATACCATATGGTGCCGATTGGTTTATGGTTGTTGACCTCATTTTTAACATTTGTTTTGAGCCTTTTGTTAACAACATAAACCATCGGGTAGGGTAGTATGGTCGACGCAAAATCGTCGTAATTGTAGATTATAGGAAAACTCATATGTTCATTCTCTTAAAATGATTTCCGTGGTCAAATACTAACTCCATGGCTACACCAAATTGTGCGATGACATGTTTGAAGAAGAAGCAGGAGCCATGGTTTCTGAACTATTGTATGTGGGCATTTATACATAGGTGAAATAGTCGATGACTATAATAATGTATTTTGGTTTCTATATATTAGGGTTGCAAGTCATAAAGTCAATTCCCCATTTACAAAAGGTGTTATGAAACTAGCTCCAAAAATAGAAGAAAAGAGAGATCAACACCTTAGAATTAGCCACTTTGAGGGGGCAACCTCCAATACATTACATAAATGAATAATTCTTGGATGATACAAATGAAAAAAACTCCTATCTATATATAGGAGTCCATGGGGCCACAATGTAATCCTATATGACCTAACAATAATAATGTAAGGGCACAATAATAACAATATGGGGGTTACGGGGGTACAACAATAACAATAAAGGGGGTTACACTAACAATAATAAGGGACTATACTAGTAATATAGGGACTTAACACCTCTCCTTCAAACAAGTGTTGTCCTCAACGCTTGATTGGCCTCTGTTGGATTCTATATAAAATTCTCATCGTCCCATGTAGAAACTTACCATGGGGAAAGTTCTTCCACTTCTTGAGATACTGCGAGAATTGGTGTACTTGTCGAGTTCTTGTTTCTGTGATTGCTTCATAACTTCTTTCGATGTGATGTTGATATTCTTGTTGTTTCATTTGATTCTGCACCAAAGTTAGGTTATCCTTTGAGAGTTGGAGAACTTGTCGCTGATGCTCAATGTGATCTTCCACTACTTTATAATCCATATTAGATTTCATTTGATCCTTCAAACTATCTAGCTTAGCCTCCATTTACGCTTTTAAACCATCTATGTCATCTTGGATTGATCTTCGTAAGATTGAAATTTGTTGCAATTGTCATAGTAATTTTGATATCTCATGCGCAATTCTTCCTCTTCATGCGTGATAGTATAGATTTCGAGGGCTTAATGGGTATATAATTATTTTTGGAGGCATTATGAACCCAATACTTTTTCTTGCTTTTGAGGAGCTCAATATTGGCTTGAATTATCTCTATGATTTCGGATTCTCAATATACGAAATTAGTTTGAAGTAGCCCTCGAATCTTCTTTCTAATGCCACAAGTTTGACTTTGATTTGCATTCTTAAAGACTAGAATATGCCCAATCGCACCTTGATGACCTAATTATGGATTGGTTCGGTAGAGCGAACTTGTACAACTTGCCATGTGTCTTGTTTCTTCCTTCGAGTTTATGAAATTTGTATAACAAAAACTGTCTGTGTACTTGCGGCCACTTTTTACGGAACCCCAATCCGATGCTCGGAGAGAGTTATGATGTTTTTCCCATGGTCACCTCTTTGAGATGAAATTCGGGAGCACAGAAAAAATCCTAACTTCCACATATCGTATCTCCCAAAATATTGCGAGACAAGATCTGAAATTTTCTGAGGGAGGTTCCTCAGGATTTCGCTTCGCTCGTAAAAAATCAGCTTTTGAACTCTCGTAGAAAAAAACTTTATATAAAAAATTCCGCGATGACCTGTTTAGGTGAAATTAGGGAGCCTACAAAAAGCCCTAACTTCCACGGATCATATCTCTTAGAAAATATTGTAGACCGCTCTAAAATTTTGCGATGATGCTCATAGGATTTCGGCTTCACACTCTAAAATTTTTAACCACGGAAACTTCGTAGAAAAAAAATTTATAGCAAAAATTCCATGATGATGTTTGGAGCGGCAAAACCCTAGAATCTAAAGCTGCGATACCAAATGTTATGAAACCAACTCCAAAAATAGAAGAAAGAATGTCAATGCCTTAGAATTAGCAACTTCGAGGGAAAATTCCAATATATTACATAAATGAACAATTCTTGGATGATACAAATGACAAAACCTCCTATACGTATATAGGAGTCCATGGGGTTACAAATGTAATCTCGGCAGGCCCTACTTATTAATATGTAAGGTCACAATAATATCAATATGGGGGTTACATGGGTACAACAATAACAATAAGGGGTTACACTAACAACGATAAGGGACTTAACAAAAGGGACCTATAATGGCCAAGGGTGTAGAGGAGTAGGAGGTGCGTTGCCTTGTGGGCGAAGCGTTGGCATCGATTGCACCTTTTGATTACTTAAATGCGTCGTGGAATAAGGTGGGCCAAAAATAACTAGCCCGCAATTATTTTTGGGCGGTGGCCACGCAGCTCCAATATGGCGGTCATTGAGGGCTTGTTCATATTGGTCATGTGTGAGTCATTGATGTAAACTAGTGTTAATGCCTCTTCGATAAAGGAAATCTCCCATTAGAAGGTACCGGGGGCTTGATGGCGTATATGCCTTCGGTGCGTCACGGGTGAGATGTGGTTTGAATTTTTGGGTTCGCAATAATAAAAGGATGTCGTCGTGCCAAAGGGTCCTTGATCATCCACTAAATAGATGTTCTCACAGTAGGAGTCATTAACTAGGGATCCTTGAGTCATACTTGGGAGATCGGTGATAGCAGACACAGGTTAGTTAATGATTTTTTGATATTGGGGGAGCTGAAATGTAGGTTGAATTCCTATAATATAACTGCCCATCAAGCGTGCTTATGATTCATCATACTACGGTGGGTTCGCAGTTATCAGCGTGGGTTGATAGTTGCTATGGCTATTTTAGTCCTTAGGATGATGTAATGTTTTAGCTTTTTTTGTCTTATGATGTCTTCAGGGCTGGAGCAATTTTTTTCTTCTAGTTCGTATTTGAAGGGAGGCCAGATGGGTTCTTCTTGACGTTATAGATTACATGCTCTTTATTATCTGGATTGGAAGTCAGGACTAACTTCCCAACTATGGCTATGTTTGATGCGGAAGTAGATATAAGGTGTAGACTTTTTGTGGAGTGGATGGGTATCGAGGGGGATGAAGACAAAGTGTCCTTCAATGCCTCAAATGAATTTTGAGCATGATCTTCCATTTGAATGGAATGTCTTTATAGAGTAGGTGTAGGAAGGCTTGCATGCAAATGGCATATTCGAGGACAAGCGTCATAAGAAGTTGGCTTTCCCCTACGGCCTTTGCGGATTCTTAAGAGTTTTAGGTAGTGGTACTTATTTTATTGCATTTTGTGGACCTTGAGGTTCAACTGCGATCCCTTCTTCGGGATACGATGAATCCTAAAATAATATGCCTTCATTATAGCATAGAAATACACACTTGAAGGGTTAAAGCATAGGTTGTCGTGTCGACACCGTTGGAATACCAATAGTAAGTCCTCCAATGATCACCTCGTTTCTTGGATCGTACGCAATTCGTCCAACTAAGTTAAGATGAGGTGAGCCGGATCATGGAGAGAATGTAATTTATGGCCCACTAGAGAATTCGTTCAACATTTTACAAGACTAAAAGGCCACAACTTGATATGCGAACGTGCCCCGAGGTTTAGTGAATTGAGTCAAATATGTACAAACTATTTTTTGTTGTGATAGATTCCTCATCGGTATAAAATAAAAAGGAGGTGTGCTTAAGTTTGGCTGTCGGAAATAACAAGTTTATGAGGAGGGTTTATGTGTCAATTTTTTGTGTCTTTTATGAGCAATTCATGAAATCGTCAACACTAAAAACACATAAACAACAAGTAAATTAAGAATATAATACACAATAAGCACATACACAATAGTGATGAAGGAGTTCACCCCTTGAGTTTATCTCCTTTTAAATTGCTTCAATGGCTTGGTCCTCTTTAGGATTAGCGATAAAAAATATGAATAAGTCAGATTACGAATAAGATGGCTCTCAAACACCAACTCCGATGGCCATGGGACACCCCCAATACCCCTTTGTTTTGGCTTTTACTAAGTCGAATTTTGACTCTCTAGGAAAAATTTATGCCTCTTCCGATTACCTTGGCTTGGGCTTCTGTAGCTCAAAATGGAAAAAAGGGTTGTCCACGATACTCCACAACTCTTAAAACTGCTCCAATGCTTAGAGCATCCAAAATTCACAAGGATAGAGTATTTCTAAGCCCAATTTGGTCAAAATTTGCTCAAGTTATGGCTCATTCAATTTTGGCCTAGGAAAACTCCTCTAAAGCTTGGAGCAACTCTAGTTAACTCCACCATAACGGGTTCTGAAAATAGTGGACTCATAAATTTTTCGGCGAGATAAAATTGGATTAATTGGTGGATAAGAAGAGTTTAATTAAAATTAAGAAGTGATGGTTTCGTAATGGTGCATTTACATGGATCGAAATTGAAAATGTGATTACATTAAATAACAAGGGTTATCATTAATTAACCCATACATAATTTTGCGCATTTGGTTGGAGCTTCGCGGGAGCCTGGTGTATGGTCCTATGGACGGGGGAGACGCCCCTCTTTTTCACGCCATGCAACATTATACACTTTAAATACATGTGAAGCGCATTGTATTATAAGAACTAATACGTAACATAGTTTGTAAGTCTTGGCGGCTGGTGGAGGGGAGGTCGTGGGGTCGAACTTCCTAAGAGCGCCTCCATTAACTTTTTCCGACCATAAATTGACCGATCCTTTCGACCTTGGGGGCCACGTGGAATCCTGCAGGTTAGCCACGTGTCGTGACCTCATTGGTCGCGACCAAAACCAATCAAATTGCAATAAATCACAAAATTTCAACCTACCACTAGCTTACACTTGTCAACACGATTCGAGAAACCGAGAGGAATATTTCGAGAATATTTCAAAATACTATTTGGAATATTCTTTTTCTTGATAAGACTGCCAATCATCATTACTTCGACTACGCATGATTTTGGTTGTTTGTAAAACGAGACGATGAAGGCTCTAACTTTCTACATACGGAGTCGGTTTTGATGAAACGAGAGTGTGCGAAATCACGGCGATGAGACCTATCCATTTTTTCAAGTTCCATTCAAGTTCCGAAATTTTCATTTTTTAGAAAAAAAATTCTCCCAATTCATTTTTTGATCATGAACACGATCTTGTACCGATCCGTATCTTAGGAATTTGAATTTTATTGTGCCTTGAGAATCCATCCTGCTGAAGGAACAAGGCCTCGTGGTAACACAATCATCAATGAATCGGTTGATAAAAGGGGTAGGGTGATTTCCTTGGAATGAGATTTATTTAAATCTCGAAAATCGGTGTAAACTTGGATGGTGCCCTGTTTTCATAGCGGGTATAGGGTTGGAAACCCACGATGTGTAGGAGATTAGATAGATGAATCCGACTTTATGAATCTTGTCTATCTCTTGTTTTATTTCTTCTACTTTGGATGGGTGTAATTGATGCCTTTTGGCGGACTTGTGATACGGCGAGGCTAGGTGTCAATATGGTGTTCTACAATGGTGGGGCTTAGCTCTAGCATTTTCGAATAATCTCATGCGGAGATATTTATGTACTCTTGTAATAAGCTTGTATAAGTGACTACCTCATTTGAGGAGCATGATTCTCTAGCGATATTTCTTTGGTTTTTCTTGGTTTTACGGAGATATTCACCTTAATGGTTTGTGATATTCGACATATTCCCTTCTTCAAATGCATCGGAGCACTTGAGATAAAGTTAGACAGTATACCTTCCCATATGGGAGGAAGTCTTTGGATTCAATGGCGTAAATATCCACAGGTTTTTGGGCTGCCTAGGCATGAATGATTTATGCGGAATAAAAGGCGATAGGTGATGCATTGATTCCCAGATAATTTGGTTCGAGTCATGGCCTCTAAAATATCTTCATTAGAGTGAAAAAATATTTCTAAGGGGGAATTGATTTGTGCGAGTCGGTGAGGAATTGGTTTGGAGCTAATAGTGCTGTTAACATACATGAATATGATTTTGTGGTTGATGTCATGGAACGAGATGAGGTTGATAGGGTGCGGATGGGTTGGGTTTGCCTTATCGGTACTACTACGTTTTGGTAGTTGCAACGGTCTCGACACCAAGGAAAGATAAGAAGACAACATGAGTCATGGTTCCCATGCATGATGAATGAATCATATATGGTGTATTGTTAATCGGAGTTACATGGTGGAAGAATTTCCTTCATGGTTGTTTGTTTCTTAGTGAGAGAAAATTCATGCTATTTTGGTGGTGTACTAAGAATACGTGAAACTTCCTTTACTTTCATATTTTGTTGAACGTAGAGGTGTCGAAAGCTTTCGGCATGGGGCATATATTTGTTTCATGGTTGTGGCTCATGCAAATGGTGCATGGAGTAAAGTTACCTAACGAGTAGATGGTGTGAGAACCAATACTACTCTCCATGCCGGATGTGGATGCTTGGAGATTCTTGGGAATTGGTGCTTTTTGCGCTTATTCCACCATCGAGTCTTCGGTCTTGGGTGGTGCTTCAGCTCCTTTGGGGAGACCCTAACTCAATGCCACTCTTTTCGCTCGTGACCTTGGGGTATTGAAAATTCATAGTGTGGTGAAATTCGAGCATATCGGCAATTTCTGTGCCATGATCTTCTCTGATTATAGAGATTAATATGTGGTATAGTTGTGATCATGTGAATATTGTCGGTGAGTTTTCTTGGGTTCTTGACATTGATTGACCATGTGGTCCTTTCTATTGCATAGAGCACATGGTATTCTTGGTGGTTTTTGTGCCTTGTTAAGACAATTGGCCGTCTTAAATTTCTAGGGTTTGGTGACGATGGGGGGAAGGCCCATTGCACATGGTTGCCTAGGTTCGAAGCTTGGGTTACATCCATATATTTGGTGACAGTAGGTGCCGCGTCTAACATAGGTCGAAATCGCGGGATGTAAGGACAATGTCAACCGTGATGGTTGTCTTGGAAAATAATACAGAAGCTTGTTTCTCTTTTGTTTTCCACTCCCTTTAGACCCTGGTGATTGGGTACCATTTGGGAAATGATAGTAAATATCGGCACTAAGTGATCAAATGATTGTGTTCGTCACATAGTACGCAAGCTAGGATTGGGCATGGAGGGTGGTTGGAGGCGGTATTATGCCCTCTTATCGGCCATTTTCTTTGGATATGAAGAGGATGGACTTGGTTGCCTCATTATCTTGGAGTTTTCAAACTTTCTCTTGAGTTTGAATCATACATGTGAATAGGTTATGGACCGATGTAAGAAATTTAACGCATGGCTTAATAGGGATGTAGGGACGATGATATGAACCGAGTGGTTATCTAAACACACCCAACAAGAATATTAGACCACTCATAGGTCGTCGTGTGCAAGGTTGACCGAGGTACTATCTTTGAAACAAATCCTAGAGGAAGTTTGCATAGTCTGGTAATGATGATCTCGTTCATCGCGAGTGCGCGGAAATTTGGACTAGAGAATGAGGATGGTTATGGGGGGATAAATGTCATTTAGGTGACCATCTCTGCTCTTACATATATAATATTCTCATTGCTACTTCTTTCCTTGTAGTCTTCCTTTACTGTGGATTATGTGTCCAAGTCGGCTAGGGGTTGGGGTTTTTAGCGATGAAGCGTTGCATGAAATCAACGTAGGCGGAGTGACACATGTGGGGGCAATGACGCACATGCTGGTTGCTACGACAAATTTGACACATATGTCACCTATGGCAGAACTAAGTTTCTTTTGGAAACTTGTGGGATTTGATACCAAAGGTTAAATGCCCTTAACTCAACACACTTTCGATTAAATGATCAGGCTTAGTGCGCAAAGCCCGGGACATGTGGTATGGCCTCTATTTGTCATCTACTGCAATGCCGTTGGGTGTGTATACGGCAGATGTAGGTTCCTCTCATACGTACAATATGGTTTTGGGTTCACCCTTGTCCATTTTCATGGATGGTTATAAGGGGTCCTCTTGGTAAGATTGTTCTAGGGCTTGCAAGGCATCCCTATATCGCAGAATCTCCAGGCATTAATGGGTATAATGCCTATAATGGTTGCATAAGGCGCACACATGATGTTGAATCCTTAGTTAAACTGAGAGGGGTGGGGGCGGGGGGGTGAATTAGTTTAACACATACATGAGATTTTTAAACTTTTCATCAAGCTTATTTACAACTGGATTTTATAACCAACTTTAATATGTGAACAATCTTAATATGTAGCAGCAAGTATTAAGTTAATGTGACACCAAGCTTATTATGAGAGCAGTAAACATTAAGAAGATTGAATAGAACTTATCAACACATAGGAAACACACATAGATACAACAGATATAAGTGGAAACCCATAAAGGGAGAAAACCACATCTTATTATTGTTATGATGCAAAGGCAAGCTCCAACTCCCTCTCACCACTGTTTTTCTGCAGGCACCAACCTACAGGAGGCTCCAACCTCAGTCAGCTACAACTGACATCTATCAAGCTTCAACTTGATAGGGAAGCTCCAACTTCCTCAATTTATCAAAAGAAAAATGTTTGCTGATTTACCTTAAATATCAGCTCTGTTCTGTAGAATCTCTTTCTGCTCCTCCTTTTTCTTATCTTCTCTGCCTCAATTCTTCATACTCTACCCTCTCTAACCTCACTCTCTAACTTTTTTTATGCATATCAAGGTGATACCATTTATAGAGATTTAGTTATGACTGTTTTTATTCCTCATGGAATTCGAAATGGATAGCCATACCTCTTAGCCTTCTGCCTTCTCATTTCTTTTCCAGCTCACACAGAAAAATATAACTGTATGTACTAATTTTAATATTACAGTGGGATTTTTGTTTTCTTTCGGAGACTTGCCAATGCATCACAAACAATATAAACTAATTAAAAAATTTGCATTTAATTACAATGAGAACTCCAGCTCAACTCATTCAGCCTCTTGGATCACTGCGTATTTGTCTTTTCTGTGACTGTGTCTGTCTTTTTCTTCTTTTTATGCCTTTTTTTTCATTGCTGTTGTGTAACTCCTGCATATATGTAACCGCGCTTTTTATATAATGCAATTCAATTCTCTGCATAATAATGAGGTGTTTTTAACATATGAACTGCCGTGTTATACAACTCAAATAACTTTCGGTGATATAATGATAATAGATCATTTTAATACACAAAATTCCCTTTCGGGCCCACTCGCTGAACTTTACTTTTGCTCCGATGTGATGAGCCTTTGTGAAGGTCCCGATGTGATAATCGCAATTGCTGCTTTCAATAGAATGATCTGATGTTCTGTTCTCCTCCGATGCGATCAATCACTGTTCACTTCACTGTGCCGATGTGATGGGTCACTCTGATGCGATGTAACATTGTTCACTTCACTATGCCGATGCGATGTAACACTGTTCACTTCACTGCGCCGATGCGATGGGTCACTCCGATGCGATGTAACACTGTTCACTTCACTGTGCCGATGTGATGGTTCACTTTGATGCTATAACTCAAACATATATCAATCATGTTTTATAAACCCATCGTGTCCGCATTTCAATCGGAACTTTGTCAACACGTTCCGCTGCTACACTTTTCTCCAATGCGATTTTTGAGGGACCCACCTTATAGGACTTCATTTGTATTAAACCCGAAAAATCGAGCGCTATATATATATATATATATATATATATATATATGCTTTGGTCCCTTGTATATAAAGCGCTACATATATATATAAACTTTCCGCTTCAGCTTTAATGTATCCTCCAGCTTGGGTTAAGATTCTCGGAATTTTATGAAGGGGGGGGGGGGGGTTCCCACACCACACATACAATATCCTTCACCAACATTATATTAAGTCTTGGACTCCGACTTAAGCCCAGCACTAATATATATATATACACATAACCTCTCAGGCTCCATAGTTTGTTTAATGCTTCCGCTCACGGTATAGACTTAGCCATGTAATATATTAACATTGCAATAGATATCAAACCCCGACTTCATGTAATACCGCTTGGGCCCACAGCGTTCTACTATATGCTAACCATCATACGTAGCACTCCTTTGTGACTTTCATATCAATATATACCGACCCCGTTCAATTTATTATGAACCTTATAATAAATCCACTCATTTAACTTATATGTGAACACTCTACCATGTAATTCAACCTGCATTCGGCCCATCATATATATCAACATATATTAATATATGTTATAATCTTCGCTTGTTTATTAAATTTCATAACAAACAGAATACACAGTCATTCGCATAATACTTTGGTTCCGCAGCTATGAATGTAGGACCCACATCCTTGGTTCTCTTCCCTGCACCTTCTCCTTTGATTGGATGGTCAATATGTTCTCGCGCACAAACTGAGCTTTGGACCCCCATCCAACGAACGACGCGCAATATCACACAACTTATATGCTCATCATATAATTCTCCAAAATCACACGAAAAAAGTTGTATTGGAAAACCGCTTTAGGACACGTGGCCATCAATGACATATATCGCGTTCATTTTGACAATATAGCTTACCACTTCAACTATTGCATGAACCCATTGGTTTTTGAGCGCCGCTTTCACTGTTTTATCAGGGTTCCGCTCTTGACTCTGGGTTCCAGTTCTCATAGTTTTAACTCTTATTAAAAGAATTCCTGCTTTCGCTCCTGTTTCCTCTTGCGTTTTCTATATTATAATACATTGCTTCCAAATGTTGAACGCCCGACTCCATTTGGTTTTCACTGTCTAATTATGGTACCTTTCTTGGTTGTGCGCCTCTGTGTTATTCTCTCTCACTGTGTTATTCTCTCTCTATTTCACTATGCTCTCTACAGCCTTTCTCTGTTGCTCGACTGTTTCATCTCACATCTCTGCCTCCTTTCTCTGTCTCTGCAACCTCTATCTTGTATTGTCTTGCTTCTTTTGCTGCTGCTCGACTCTCTCTACATCTTGCTGCCTCTTTTCTCTCTCTGCATCTATACTGTCTCCTTTGCCATCTCCTTTTCCATTAATGACAACATCTCCAACAGTATCCCCATTTGGCATTGATGGCAATATACTTCCTCTGCTTGCCTTTTGGGACCCTTTCTTATGTTGTTTGCTCTTCCTCCCCCTTTGACATCAATGGAAAAGGGTTGCCTATTTCCCCGTGTGCTTTTAAATCTTGTCCATATTACTCTGATTCTGAGGACCTGTTTCATGTTCTGCTTAGTTGCTCTGGCTCTTTTGTGACTTTCTTTGTTGACTGATCTCCCCCTGGAATGATGTAATCTTTTCTGTTCTCCCCTTGGAATGAAGCTTTATTTTTCTGTCAAAGAGTAGTATGTGAAGACATTACCCCTAGTTTGTTTCTCAGATGTTCGAATGGCTCTCTAGTAAGAGGTTTTGTGAATATATCTGTTGTTTGCTCTTTTGTTGGCACATATTCCAACTTCACTACCTTCTGTGCTACTTGTTCTCTTAGGAAATGGTACTTGATTGGGATGTGTTTAGTTTTTGAATGAAGTATAGGATTTTTTGAAATACTTATAGCACTTGTATTATCATATTTGATAGAGATAGGTTCATCAATGCTTACCTTCATGTCTTGGAGGGTTTGTTTCATCCACATGACTTGTGTGCAACATGTTGCTGCTGCTATGTATTCAAATTCTGCTGTAGATAGAGAGATAGATGTTTGTTTCTTGCTTAGCCATGCCACCAGACTTTTTCCCAAGTAGAATGCACCTCCACTTGTGATTTTCCTGTCATCCACACAGCTGGCCCAATCTGCATCTGTATATGCTGTTAAAGTGAAGCTCTTGCCTTTTGGATACCATAGCCCATACTGTATAGTTCCTTGTAGATATCTAAATATTCTTTTGACTGCTAGAAGGTGATTTTGCTTAGGTGCTGCTTGATATCTAGCCACAAGTCCTACTGCCAACATGATGTCTGGTCTTGATGCTGTTAGGTACAGAAAACTTCCTATCATGGATCTATAGATTCTTTGATCTATATCAACAGATCCATCATCAGCACATAGCTTGCATCCCGTGATCATGGGAGTTGACACAAGTTTTCAGTCTTCCATTTTGAACTTTTCAACATCTCTTTTAAGTATTTTTCCTGTGAGATGAATGTACCTGTGTTCTTTTGCTGAATTTGAAGTCCTAAGTAGAAGGTGAGCTCTCCAATGATAGACATCTCAAACTCTGACTTCATCTCTTCAGCAAATCCTTTTGCTAGCTCATCTTTGTTGCTTCCAAACATAATGTCATCAACATATACTACAACAATCAGGAGTTCATTTTCATGGGCTTTTATGTATAGATTGTTGTCTACTCCTCCTCTCTTAAAGCCTTGTTTTTGCAAGTACTTATCCAGCCTTGAGTACCAAGCACGAGGAGCCTGTTTCAGTCCATATAAAGCCTTCTTTAGTCTGCACACATAGTCTTCCTTATCTGTTAGTGAGAATCCTTTTGGTTTTTCCATGTAGACTTATTATTCTAGATCTCCTTTCAGAAAGGCAGATTTCACATCCATTTGATATACCTTGAAGTCATGGTAGCATGCAAAGGCCAGAAACATTCTGATGGCTTCCATTCTGGCTGCAGGGGCAAATGTTTCATCGTAATCCAGACCTTTGATTTGTGAATATCCCTTGCATACAAGTCTGGCTTTATTCCTGATTACCTGTCCTTGTTCATTCATTTTATTCTTGAATACCCATTTTGAGAAGATGGCATTTTTCTCAGTGGGTCTTGGAACTAATTGCGAGGTATTATTCTTCTCAATTTGGTCCAATTCTTCATTCATAGCATTCACCCAATACTTGTCCCTACTGGATTCTTAAAACTTCTTTGGCTCTATTTGTGATAACATAGCTAGGTATACCTCTTATGTCTGTTCAGTTAGCTGTCTTCTTGTTTGGACTCCTACACTCTTGTCTCCAATGATTTGATCTTCTGGATGGTTCTTTTGAGTGTATCTTGAGGGGGCTTTCGAGCGTAGTTCAACATCTTCTGTTGTCTTTCTTGCTTCATCATCATCTTGGTTCTCTTCTTCATAGTCTTCTGGAGGATTGCTGCAACCTGTACTTCTTGTCTTGTTTGGCAGTTCTTCATCAAATTTTACATCAATGCTTTCCACAATTTTTCGAAGAGTTTTGTTGCAGCACCTGTATCCTTTACTCTTGGAAGCATATCCTAAAAATATCCCTTCATCTGCTCTTGCATCAAACTTCCCCAGATTTTCATCATTATTCTTTATGTAATAATTGCTTCCAAAGACTCTAAAGTGCTTGATTGAAGCTGGTTTACCATGCCATAGTTCATAGGGAGTCTTGTCACTGCTTGGCATTAAATGAGCTTTGTTAAGGATATGCACAGCTGTGTGTACTACTTCTGCCCAGAAGGTTTGAGGAATGTTACTCTCTTGCATCAAGGCTCTGGCAATTTGTTGTACAAACCTGTTTTGTCTCTCTGCCACTCCATTCTGTTGAGGTGTCCCTGCAATAGTAAACTGTTGCTTTATCCCATATTCATTGCATAGGTCTGCAAAGTCATAGTCTGTGAATTCACCTCCTCTGTCTGATCTGATGCACTTTAGCTTGCACCCTGTTTGATTTTCTGCCAATGCCTTGAATATCTTGAGTTTGTCAAGTGCTTCCGATTTATATTTGAGAAAAGCAACCCATGTCATTATGGAGAAATCATCTATTATCAGCATGAAGTAGGATTCTCCACTTGGTGTTTTAGTCCTTGAAGGTCCACACAGGTCCATGTGTACAAGCTGAAGTGGCCTACTTGTTGATAGCTCATCTTTGGTCTTAAAGGATGTCCGGGTCTGTTTGCCCAATTGGCAAGATTTGCGTATGGTATTTGAAGGCCTTTTTATTGCTGGCATATCTCTGACAGCTTTCGTCTTGCTCAGTCTGATGATGTGGTCGAAGTTAAGATGTCCCAATCTCCTGTGCCATAACCATGACTCCTCAAGTTTGCTAAGATGGCATGCTTCATTCTCTTCTTTCACTATGTAGACATTACTCTCTGTTCGAACACCTTTGAGCAGAGTCTTTCCTGTGGTGCTTGATCTGACTTCACAGTCTTGTGCTCTAAAAAGAACTTCACAACCTTTATCACACATTTAACTGACACTCAACAAATTTTCTTTTAGCCCATCCACAAATAGTACATCTTGGGCCTTTCCTCTACCATTATCTAGGCTGACTGAGCCTTTTCCTTTGATTTTTCCTGATTTATCATTGCCAAAAGTAACATTACCAGATTTACTTTCATCAAAAGTTATAAATTTGTTTCTATCTCCAGTCATATGCTTTGAGCAACCACTGTCCAAATACCATTGGATTTTCAGGTCTTGAGCTGTTAGAGCCAGATCACATTTATTCACTTTCTTTTTCCACTGCATGCATCCTTTTGTTTGGTAAATTTTCTGAGATGATGACCCACATTCTCTGAGAGGACATTTGGAAGGCATATGTCCAATTTTATTGCATACACAACATTTAATCATATTTTTAGCAGAATTATGAGTATGAGTAAACTCTCCATGATTCATAAACCTCTTTGAGGTTTTGAACATCAGTCTTTGTCCATATTTTCTGCATTCTATGATTTTATGGCCAAATTATTTACAGTAAAAATAGTATCCATAGAAACAGTTTGCATACCTGATGAAAGGTTGTTTTCTCCATTTGTTTGCTTGAGACAATCTCTTCACTGTTTGCATCTTTTTCTGATTTGAATTAATCCTCCTTGTATGACAGTATGCAGCAATGTGTCCCAGCTTGTGGTAGGCATAACAGGTGGCATTTTTTATAGGAGGAAAGAATCTCCTTTGATGACTTCCAAATTTGACATACTCAGGGGCATATGACCCTTTTTCTGTTGGCTGAGTATTTGTTTCATTATTTGTTATTAGAGGTTCCTTCTGGTTTCTGTCTCCTTCATTGCATGTTTTTTATTTTGTGGGAATAATTTGAGCTGCTTCATCATCCTATCGCTTTTACAAAAATAATATTTTTGTTTTCTTTTTCTTTGCCTTTACTTGATTCTCCTTCATAGCCTAACCCTATTTTTATCAGAGGAGATCTTTGAGCATCCAGAATTTCATTCAACTTACCAGAGCTTGTCATTTGAGAAGAATTTATAGACACTTTCCTTTGGGCATTTTCTAATTTCTTCCTCAGGCATACTACTTCTTCTTCCAATTTCTCTTCTTCTTAAATTTTATCCTTGATTTGCTTAAGTAACATGTCCTCTATCTTCTTGGCTTCTTCAAGCTCTACTTTCAGCTGAGTGAGAACTTATGAGTTTTGTTCTTCTCTTACATACTTGAGGAGAATGTCTTTTTGTTTTATGCACTTCAGTTTGAGTCTGTCAATCTCCTCCAGAGCACTTCTTAGCTCCCCCTCAAGATCAACTTCACCTTCTTCTTCATCTTCTAGAAGGAGTCCTTCAAGTTCTTCTATGGCCATCATCATGAATTCAGAGGTTCCTTCTTCACTTGAAGGTTCATCTGAGTCTTTAGATGCACTTCTATCTTGTTGAGCATAGAAAGATTTTCTATTGAATTTCTTTCCTTTTTGCCAGTTCTTTGATGTAGTTTTCTTTGATTCTTGAGCCTGATTCCTTGTTTTCTTATGAGGGCACTTAGCAGCATAGTGTCAAACTCTTTCATAATTAAAGCAATTGAATGGAAGTTTACCTTTATATTTACCTGAGCCTCTATCCATTTTCTTGACAAATTTGGCTTCTTCTTCATCAGAGCAAGATCATATATCTTCCTTTTCTTCTTTCTTCTTCTCTGTCTTAAAGGCTGCCTCCCTCACACTTGGCTTCTTCTGTGGGAGCCTCATCTCATAGGCTGTTAGATTTTCAAGTAACTGGCTCATGGTCAAGGTTTCCCAATCAGCTGTTTCTTCTATGGCAGAAACCTTGGGGTTAAAACTAGGTGGAAGAGATCTTAAAATCTTTTGTACAATTGCACATTCTGGTATGGTTTATCCAAGAGCTTTCATATTATTAACAATTTCTGCAACTCTTAAGAAGAAGCTTCCAATATCTTCATCATCATTCATTTTTAAATTTTCAAACTGAGCTCTATATACTTGAAGTTTGGCTGTCTTCACTTTTTTGTTTCCCTCATGGATGTTTTCAAGAGTATCCCACATTTCTTTGGCAGTCTTGCTGTGCATTACTTTGATAAATTCAGCTTCACATAGTCCATTTAAGATTGCATTCATGGCTTTTGCATTAGCTACAAAGTCTTGTTTAGCTTCTTTCTTTGAGTCAATTGTCTTGGGGGAATACCCAAAGCCCAAACTTGTATTCCTAGAGACATTATGTATGCTCTCATTTTAATTTTCCAGAAGGCATAATTAGCACCGGTGAAAAAAGGGGCTTTATTGGTTGAGCTTCCTTCTTGACTAGCCATCCTGGGGACCTAGGATCTCCTTTCAGTGGTTAAACTAGTACAAAAGGAACTTGGCTCTGATACCAATTGTTGAGTCCTTAGTTAAACTGAGAAGGGGGGGGGGGGTGAATCAGTTTAACACGTACATGAGATTTTTAAACTTTTCATCTAGCTTATTTACAACTGGATTCTATAACCAACTTTAATATGTGAACAGTCTTAATATGTAGCAACAAGTATTAAGTTAATGTGACACCAAGCTTATTATGAGAGTAGTAAACATTAAGAATATTGAATAAAACTTATCAACACATAGGCAACACACATAGAGACAACATATATAAGTGGAAACCCATAAAGGGAGAGAACCACATCTTATTATTGTTGTGATGCAAAGGCAAGCTCCAACTCCCTCTCCGATGCGATGGGTCGCTCCGATGCAATGTAACACTGTTCACTTCACTGTGCCGATGCGATGAATCGCTCTGATGAGATGTAACACTGTTCACTTCACTGCGCCGATGCGATGGGTCGCTCCGATGCGATGTAACACTGTTCACTTCACTGTGCCGATGCGATGAATCGCTCTGATGCGATGGTTCACTTTGATTCCAGAACTCAAACATATATCAATCATGGTTTATAAACCCATCGGGTCCGCATTTCAATCGGAACTTTGTCAACACGTTCCACTGCTACAATTTTCTCCGA
The DNA here is from genome assembly GCA_034641835.2 of Pinus albicaulis. Taxonomy (NCBI): domain Eukaryota; kingdom Viridiplantae; phylum Streptophyta; class Pinopsida; order Pinales; family Pinaceae; genus Pinus; species Pinus albicaulis. The sequence goes on from JAXQQM020062332.1 coordinate 48,917, forward strand.
TGCGATTTGTGAGGGTCCCACCTTATAGGACTTCGTTTGTATTAAACCCGAAAAATAGAGCAAAATATAAATATATATATGCTTTGGTCCGTTGTATATAAAGCGCTACATATATGAAGCGCTGCATATATATAAACTTTCCGCTTCAGCTTTAATGTATCCTCCAGCTTGGGTTAAGGTTCTCGGAATAATGTTTATGTATCCTCCAGCTTGGGTTAAGATTCTTGGAATTTTATGAAGGGGGGGGGGGTGTCCCACACCACACATACAATATCCTCCACCAACATTATATTAAGTCTTGGACTCCAACTTATATATATATACACATAACCTCTCGGGCTCCATAGTTTGTTTAATGCTTCCGCTCACGGTATAGACTTAGCCATGTAACATATTAACATTGCAATATATATCAAACCCCGACTTCATGTAATACCGCTTGGGCCCACAACGTTCTACTATATGCTAACCATCATATGTAACACTCCTTTGTGACTTGCATATCAATATATACCGACCCCATTCAACTTATTATGAACCTTATAATAAACCCACACATTTGACTTATATGTGAACACTATACCATGTAATTCAACCTGCATTCGGCCCATCATATATATCAACATATATTAATATACGTTATAATCTCTGCTTGTTTATTAACTTTCATAACACACAGAATACACAGTCATTCGCATAATACTTTGGTTCCGCAGCTATGAATGTAGGACCCACATCCTTGGTTCTCTTCCCCGCACATTCTCCTTTGATCGGACGGTCAATCTGTTGTCGTGCACCAACTGAGCTTTGGACCCCCATCCAACGAACGACACGCAATATCGTGCAACTTATATGCTCATCATATAATTCTCCACAATCACGCGAAAAAAGTTGTATTGGAAAACTGCTTTAGGACACGTGGCCATTAATGACATATATCGCGTTCATTTTGACAATACAACTTACCACTTCAACTGTCGCGCGAACCCACTGGTTTTTGAGTGCCGGTTTCACTGTTTGCTCAGGGTTCCGCTCTTGACTCTGGGTTCCAGTTCTCATAGTTTTAACTCTTATTAAAAGAATTCTCGCTTTCGCTCCTATTTCCTCTTGCGTTTTCGATATTATAATACATTGCTTCCAAATGTTGAACGCCTGAATCCATTAGGTTTTCACTGTCTAATTACAGTTCTTTTCTTGGTTCTGCGTCTCTGTGTTATTCTCTGTCTCTGTTTCACTATGCTCTCTACAACCTTTCTCTGCTGCTCGACTGTTTCATCTCACAACTCTGCCTCCTTTCTCTGTCTTGTACTGTCTTGCTTCCTTTGCTGCTACTCGACTCTCTCTACATCTTGCTGCCTCTTTTCTCTCTCTGCATCTATACTGTCTCCTTTTCCATCTCCTTTTCCATCAATGACAACATCTCCA
>MU968332.1:0-30580 GCA_034641835.2 Pinus albicaulis
CTGAACATGAGCTTTATTTGCCCTTGAGACATCTCCTTGCAAAAGTCATAAAAAACAGCCCTTTTTAGCATTGGCGCGGGCAAGCAGTTCAGTACTCGCGCCAATGGGGAAATTAATGCAAAGAGGTCGCGCCACCTGGCGCTCTGTCATAGAGCCGTAGTCGCGCCACCCAATTTTGGAGTTGTTTTTTAAATATGGATGGCGGGAGTTGAGTTCTAACAAATTCACAAACCATCACCTATCTTGAGTTGGGAGGTTGGCTGCGGGAGTTCTATGGAGGGAAGTGGTTTTGCCACCTCCCATGGAACCTTCCTTGTTGATAGGGCCATTCCCATAATAATAGGGATCCCAGCTCCTCCTTCCCCATCTATAAAAGCTTGCTCAAATCAATGGCAAGCTAGTCTTGAAGTGCCTAAGCTCTGAATCTCCATATTCCCAAGAGCCTTTGTGTTGTAAAGCACCCTCTCTTTCCCTTAAGGCTGACTCAAGTGAGGAGACCATTGTCACGAGACTCTGGAGAGGTTTTCCCTTTCCTTGGCAAGCTTTGCGAGACGTGGACGACTGGAAACCCGTCCGAAGGAGATCGCGACGTCAGAACTTGGTTGTAATCTTTCTTCGCTGGTTATTTAATAGATGATTATGATTATGGTTCCACTCCGTTTTCCATCATGTTAATGCGAGTAATGTCCTTTCTGACTGATGTTTAGTTACGTATGCTGGTTTCTATGCTTGTATATGTTCGTTTCTTCCATGTGCAGGTGTTCATCCACGGAGATCGTGGAGGGATTGTGATCTGCCAAGGCTGAGGAACGGGGACGCTTCTTCTTCAGATCCTAGCGTTGGAATCCAGGTAGGCTTCTATTCCAAGTCTTTCATTCGTAACTAGGAACCTGCGTCATAGCATTGTTTGATTGTTGCTAGACCCCTGCTGGGCTAGTAGGGATCGCCTCTGTCCGCAGAGGGGATTTACCTCCTCAACAAATTGGCGACTCCGCTGGGGATCCAGCTTGTTGTTGATTGTTGTTTGATTTGTAAACTATAGACGAAGTCTGAAGTACAGCCAGATAGCCTTCGAAACGCTTCTGCCTAGCATTAGCGGAGTAGATCAACGCTACTTCAGTCGATCTCCGGTTTGGTTTGCAGACTGAACGACTTGAAGTCTTTGTCTTGCCTTGCCGTTTGTATCTTGTTTTTCCTTGCTTGATGAACCTTCTGGGTTGGATTTTTTGTGTGTTTTGCTTCTTGGATTGCTTAGCTTGCATTGGTCTGTTTCTGGAGTGGCTTATTTTTAATTTTTTGCTGAGAAACTCGACTGGCGCGGTTTTTAACCCGACAGTCGCGCCACTTGGCGCTTGTTGCCTTTGTACAACCCGTGCCACTTGCCTTCTGGCGCCAGTTTCACTCTTACAGTCGCGCCACCCCTGTAAGTTTTTGAGATTTCTCATTTCTGAGCTCTCTGAAGTTGACCAGTGTCTCTCTTCTTGATTTCCCGACTGCCTGAGTGTGTTGGAGTCTTGTTTGGCTGGGAATTCACCTCTGTCCTTGGGTTGTTTGCTTTTATCTTCCGATTTCACTTTTCAAGCCCTAGGTCATCTAGTGGCTTAGTGCATCGAGCCCTCCTTGGGAGTTTTGGTGTTTGGATTGTCCCGTAAACTATCTGATTGATTCTCCACATTCTCTAAGTAGTTGTTCATTGTTTCATTGCGATTTTTGGGTGATTGTTCATTTCTTCATTCGAAACTCGTTTGGGCTTGCTTTGGACCTAGATCACACAGTCCATCGGAAGCGTTTGAGTCTTTCCTTTGCTTTGAGAGACTTCGGTCGATTTGGGAATCTGATTGCTTGTGTTGGTTGAGTGAAATGTGTTTGTCTCGCTCTCTTGAATATCGTTTCTCAAATTGCTCCATTTGTTTTCAAGTTTGATTAGTGCATATTAGCCATTAAACATTGAAAATAAAAAAAAAATCTCTTTGCTTTTGTTAATTAGTGCAAATTGTGATCTTTTCCATATCACTAGTGATTAGTGTTTTGAACGAAAAGTTGTCAATTGCATTAGTTGCATTATAGAGCTCTTTGTTTGGTTTCCGTTCATTTCGTTTGTATAAAAGCTCTCAACTCTTCTCTAATTAGTTTTCATCGAACGAAATGTTGCATTGTGGCATATAGCTTTGCATTTAGGAGACACTACATACGATAGGGCCTGGAAATTGAAACTTAATTGAAGATCAATTGTAAAATTTATTCAATTAACCTAAGCCAGCATTGGAACTTAACGAAACATATTTAGAAGGTCTAGGCTAGAGACGTGTTCCGGCGTCGTTAAACCTAGCAGCTGTCGTTCGCCTGTTGGCTTTAGACAGCGCTAGTACGGACTTGCGCTCCCAGTACCGTCGCGTATATAAAGGGAGACCCCTATAGGTTTTCAATCCTTTATCCACAGGAAGCCGAGTCTGCCGCCCTATACCCGTGATACACCGAACACAGCATTCGGGGAGACTACCTGCACGTACGGAAAGTCCTTGGTCGATTTCTGTTTCATTATTGAAACCAAGGTGTATATTGCAGTTCACGGATATTTGGTGCACCCTTTGTGCCTAGTTTTTCCTGAGCAGTCATTTGGTCTTTTCTGACTCCCTAAACTTGAAAAGACCGTCAAGCGCTTGTCCTTTCACGCTTGTGTCAACTCTAAAAGAGATAGAGTCATCTTTTTATCGTTTCTCGACTCTTAAAATATGAAACGGTAGAATTTCTTACTTTCCAATGTGGTAAAATTAATCACCCACGATTACACGCCTGCTTAGATATTGCTTGTTGACCGTTTGATCGTGTGCCCTTAACTCTTTTTTCAGCCCGTGTGTGGTTTTGAGTTTTGATGGCAACTTTTTCAGAGTTTACCAACCAAGGAATCCCTTCAGAAGGGAATCCTGGTCATTTTCCTCCTTTTGGAAATGTTGGTGCTCCTTACATGGCGACGTTGTCCCTTCCTGGATTAACGGTTGGGTTGCCTGTTTGGTTGTTCTCAACCTCTGTAGTTCCGAATGTCTCCACTATTGTTCAATCAGTTCCTCCGACGGAACAACATCATGTTGATTCCAAGGTGGACCTCTCCCCTTCTTCGCCTGTTTCTGCGTCCTCATCTTCTACTTTGCCTGGTGAAAGCCTGGATTCGAGTAACCAGGTGGCTAAAAAGAAGAAGAAGACAAAGAAGAAGAAGTCTGATAAGCGAGAGGCTAAATGTACGGCTACTGTCCATGAGGAATCTCCTCTTGATAAACCTTCCAACCCTCCACGGAAAGTCAAGTTCCCTTGCCTGTTGTGCACGGGAGACCATCTTCTTCGAGACTACCCTGGCATTTCCAAGGTGCTCGAAGTATGGTCCAACGGCTGCCCACCGTTGCCTTTGGCTTCCGGGAGTCAAGTTGGGGGCACGTCTTCAGCTGCTGTTGATAAGAACTCTAAGAAGCAGGGTAAGATCACCAATCCCTGTAAGTTGTGTGAAGGGCACCATGCCATTCACCTTTGTCCTTATATGGATGAAGTCAAACGAGTTTTGGACAACCCGACCGGTTCTACACCACGCCTTCCACCTGGTTATAATCGGCTTTCTTTAAGTTCTCCGTCAGCTGATCCTACGATTGGTCAAGAGTCATCCTTGGTCGATCCCACTCCCCCAGAAATTCAAATTCACGAATCCATCCCTGACCAACCATTGGTCGTAGGATCGGTTGAACTGGCCCCGTTTGCGGTGCACCAGGTCTTTTCTGTCGAGAGTGGATCTCACACCCCCCATGTCCTTCTGGTCTCTTCAGATTCTTCAGACTTGGAGAAAGATTCTCTTGTTCCTATACTTCAAGAAGCTCCTCCTCCGCCTCCCATGATGGAGGCTCCGGAGGATATCCCTCCCGCCTTCGAGATGGAGGTTATGGAGGATTCTTCTTCTACCGTAACATCAGGGGAAGACCTTCGCATTTCGATGGTAGCCCCTCCGAGTAGTTTGGTCGCTTCCTTTGATTGGAACCGATTTGCAGGATTTCGCCTTCCGTCTTATGTGCCTTTCGAGATCACAGTGCAGGCTCTTGGTCTGGTTGTACCCAGTACCATTATAGACGAAGGTGCGTCTGTTAGTATTCTGTCATCAACTACCTGGCAAGCTTTCGGTTCGCCGCCACTTGCACCTGTTACGCAGAATCTGTTGACATTCAATAGAAGGACGAGTCAACCGTTGGGGATCCTTCCAAGGTTACCTGTTACTTTGGGAGGTAAAACCGTCCATATGGATGTGATGGTCGTTCCAGGCCCTTTGGATTTCAATCTGCTCCTGGGGCATGATTACACCTATGCCATGGGAGCACTTGTCTCCTCCCTCTTTCGCGTGATGTGCTTTCCACATGAAGGACGGATCGTGACCATTGATCAGCTTTCGTTCTTTGGTCCTAATATGGCATCTGGTCTGCCATCACCCCCTCCTAGTTTCTATCCACCCGTTGTATCTGCTCCACCGCAGGTCAACTATGTGGCTACTTACCCCGTGCCTGTGCTCAGTGATGATGCCGTTGTGCATAATGTGCTGGGGGCATTGGGTCCTGACTTCCGGGATGTTTCCCTTCCATCAGGAGTGGAACTCTTGGAAGCACAGCCTTCTTATTCATTTTGATGTAAGTCGGTTAGAGCACGGTTTCCTCCCTGGGTCAAGCTCTTTAAAAAATGAAACCAGGATCTCGGAGCATAGTTCCTTCATTTGTGTCAAGCTCCTTAAAACATGAAACAAGTTGTTTGAGGATAGTTCTTTTAAGTGTGTCAACCTCGTTAAAATAATGAAACACGAGCATGTTCAATTCGAATTTTTGTTTTGAACCTTCACTCCATTTTCAATGGACTGAAGCTTGGGGGGCATGCACCTTGAATTGAGACATCATGCTGGGGGGCATGCCCGTCTTTCTCATTTCAAGCATAGTTTGCATATGTGTGTGCTTTTAAGCTTGCGTAAAAATGAAATGTGTGATTAGATACATTGTGTGAATATATTTCGCATTGGGTCATTTGTTATGTAACTGATACATTAGATTACATTTGTATTAGACATTTGCATGACATATAGAAAACATTATCACATGTAAAGAAAGATCCATCCAAAATAGTCATATGTATATATATATATATGTGTGTGTGTGTCAAACTGTTCGCACAGTGTGCATCACAAAACTCAAAAAATATACATAATTGTCTTAATACATCTTGAGACACTGTGTCTCTCAAAAAATAGGTGTAGCTAAATCCTAGAGACTAATCCGCATGGTGCTCATGATAGCACGTCACTGCACGCACTAGGCGCCTCAGGATTCGGTGGATCCGGTTCGGAACTCCCACCGTATGGCGCTGGTATGCCATCGGTACATCTGATAGTCGGGAATAGTTTGGGATCCCATGGGCAATCCCCTCGAGGTTCTGGATCAGGTCCTCTCCTCCGGTGCCTTCCCCCTGGATCTCAGGGGCGAGTTGTGTCCTCCGGGAGATGGGAGACATCCCGGCTGGTCTCTCAGGTCCTACATCTGCATGCATATATAATTGTGTCAAGACAAATGTGTATTAACAAAAAAAACATATAAACATAAAATCAAAAATATGAGGTCTTACCCAGCTCCTCGTCCCAGTCGTCTCCTTCTGGTAGTGGGAGATCTGGGTCCCCGGTAAATTCAGTTCCCGAATAGGGCCAATCTTCCACGACGATCAGTTGGCGCCGTAGCCACCTAAAGAACTCTGGCCTCCAGGACATCTGTTGGCCACCTCCAGATCTGGGCATCAGTGCTGCCCAGCGAGCCATTCGCGGCTCTCGTGGCATCGGACTCGCCACTGCGGCCCCTTGGCCCTGGATGATTGGTATGCGTTCCAGAATGAACGATACCAAGATGGAACCATACCCGAACTACTTCAGTTTCCCCTGTTTGCACTTTGTGAGCTGCCTTTTCATGTTGATGGTTACTGCTTCTGCCCAGTTGAACAGTAGGGGACCCATGCATTCTGAGGCTAACAGGAGTTGAGTCTTCGTGGCCTCGTGCGGAGCCTGCGACCCAGCAGCCCGCGTAATGGTGTGGAGAACTACTCTCAGTGCTAGATCGGGGATGGTGGAGATGTATACCTTCTTGCTTCCTGATCCTGTTTGTGCCCCTCGGCACACCCGCGCCATTACCTGTTCCATCTTTTCCCCGGATGGTCTGCTCCCGGTCAGTACAGGGATTGGACCTCTGCGGGACAATCCAGTAATGAAATAAATGTCAGTGACCTCCAGTTCTAACACCTGGTCTCGTAGCCTGAAAACTTGTTCATTTTCATCCCAGATGCTGATTAGATATTGGAGGAGCTCGGGCTGAGCTCGTAAACATGGCGTGAGGAAGAACTTTTTCAATCCACAGTATCTTAGAGCGTTCATGCAAGCTTGGCTTTGCATGGCCTCTTCATCCTCATCTCCGTGCTCTCTTTCCTTCCATTCGATTGCCATTTTGAGTGGTTATCTGCATTCATATGGTCAAAAACCCCTGATTAGATCTTTGGTGAGCTTCAAATTTCAAGAAATTTGGTGTAAATGACGAATTTTGGGCGGAAATATAGGTTCGGCCGCTGGCGCGGCTGTTTTGCTAACAGTCGCGCCAGATGGCGCGAGCCCTTTAGTAAAAAGAGCTCAGTGGCGCGGGTCCGTGCCCGATACCCGCGCCATTGGGCCCGGCCCTAAAATTTTAAAAAGTGGCCACACAAAGTTGATTTCTAAAGGAAGACCATTAAAAAATGTATGAAAATGAAGAGCTAAGGAGCGCCTATTACTTGTGATGGACGAGAAGCTGAATGGTTGCCTGGATTGGTCGCAATCACCGTCAGAAGATTCTGTTCCAAAAGGACCACTGTTGCTTTCCACAAGGTAAATAGTAAAAAGTAATTTCATTTTTTACCAATTAGACATATTTATAACTTTTTCGACGTTAAATGAGCTTTGAAAGTTATTTTTTTTGTCAAATATTTGCATATGTTATGTCGAAAATGGATTTTATGCTTGCTTGGTATGTGCAGCAGCAGGTTTTTGCGACTTAAAAAGATGGAGACGAGTTGTATTTTATACTTTTTCGGACTCGGTAAATACACGAAAAAGTCACTCTGGAGTCATCTTTCAGCTCTTTTCTGACTCTCTAAATATGAAAAGATCGCTGAGGCCCTTGTCGTTTCGATCTCGTTAAAATGGACACGAATCGACATTCACCCAGTATAAGTTTAACCCTTTTTCGGGCTGGGCTGGATCGATTACGAAAAAGGAATACCCTAGCCTATCGCGACTGGGAGGTTTTCCCGGATATTGTTTTCTACCTTTTCGGATCTGGGGAACTATTTACGAAAAGGGACCTGTGGAGTTTTCTTTTCAGCTGTCTTTTCAAACTCTCTAAACATGAAAAGACGCCGAGTTCTTCCTTTGTCAGACTCGTTAAAACTTGATGACATCGGATTTAGTCGAAATGACGTTCTCCGAGTTTCTCCTTCCTAGGACTCGTTAAATGCACTAGGATGGATTCGCCCGAAGGGCGGACTTATATCACAAGCATATGCTATCCCCTTCAAGCTTGTTATCAAAAATAATTGGGGTACTCGCCATAAATGGTGGGGGAAAAATGGAACCATCGTCGTTGTCGTCGGCAGTATGTTGCTCTTGAACATGGCACTTGTCTGCATTCGTGTCGGGTTGGGGACATCTCATCTCGCTGCTTCACTTTGCCTCCATGGGTTTGGGTAATCTCTTTTGACCTCTCATCAGTTCACTGCCTCGTCGCCATGACCTCTGATCCGTTGATGTCAAATACTGCCAAATCCATTGTCGTGCCGTTTATGTGTTCAAGAGAAGTTGGCCTCTGCAAATATCAACCTTCCTCTGTTTCTCATACAATCCTGATTCACAACAAAACATTATGTTCCTCTGTCTCGTGTCGATGATGTGGGAATCGTTATGGCCCACCTTCGATCAAGGTCACTTCCTGTCGACATCAACTCATTATCCGGGAAGTTGGTCTAGAGACTCCTTATGGTACCTTGGAGCCTGCATGCCTCAATGGCAGGTTCGTCGCATTCGACGAGAGGTTTACCTCATTGGCCTCCGATCGAGTGATTCTGCGGGTGTTCGACGTCAGTTCATTTATTCACACGCCGTAGATTGTACCTGTAGTACCTTGGGGACCATTGTCATTATTGGTGGTTTCTCTCGCGTCGGTTAACAGCTTTCATCATTGGCTGGTAATCCGATGATGTTCTTGCATGTTCGACTTCAACTCACATATTCACATGCACGAACTTGTACTTTGTTGGGTCGAGATGGAGCGCAAGACCCTGGATTGTGTCTGTTGTAATCCAGGCTGCGATTGTGGATTATTATCATTATGTACATGACTCACTGATTGGATGGCTGCGACCATACCTAAGTCTTTTTATTTGATCTTAGTTGGATGGCTGCGCCCATACCCTGGATCCGGATTATAGCATACTCTGTTTCGGATGGCTGCGTCCATACCACTTATACATCATGTACTTGAGATATCAGTTGTATCTTTCTGCGCAGGTTTTCCGACGGCGGGCCTTCAATTGAACATGTTCTCGTAAAGCATTTCACCCCTCTCCCTCTCGGGCCTCATACTTTAGGGGGCATCTGTTACACAGTAATTTGTCACCGTCCTCACCATTCCCCATCCCGCACAATGGAGGACCCATTCTGTGACCTGTGAACATTGTCATGCCTTGAAATCATCATCAATGCATCCCTCTGAACATGAGCTTTATTTGCCCTTGAGACATCTCCTTGCAAAAGTCATAAAAAACAGCCTTTTTAGCATTGGCGCGGGCAAGCAGTTCAGTACTCGCGCCAATGGGGAAATTAATGCAAAGAGGTCGCGCCACCTGGCGCTCTGTCATAGAGCCGTAGTCGCGCCACCCAATTTGGGAGTTGTTTTTTAAATATGGATGGCGGGAGTTGAGTTCTAACAAATTCACAAACCATCACCTATCTTGAGTTGGGAGGTTGGATGCGGGAGTTCTATGGAGGGAAGTGGTTTTTCCACCTCCCATGGAACCTTCCTTGTTGATAGGGCCAATCCCATGATAATAGGGATCCCAACTCCTCCTTCCCCATCTATAAAAGCTTGCTCAGATCAATGGCAAGCTAGTCTTGAAGTGCCTAAGCTCTGAATCTCCATATTCCCAAGAGCCTTTGTGTTGTAAAGCACCCTCTCTTTCCCTTAAGGCTGACTCAAGTAAGGAGACCATTGTCACGAGACTCTGGAGAGGTTTTCCCTTTCCTTGGCGAGCTTTGCGAGACGTGGACGACTGGAAACCTGTCCGAAGGAGACCGCGACGTCAGAACTTGGTTGTAATCTTTCTTCGCTGGTTATTTAATAGATGATTATGATTATGGTTCCACTCCGTTTTCCATCATGTTAATGCGAGTAATTTCCTTTCTGACTGACGTTTAGTTACGTATGCTGGTTTCTATGCATGTATCTGTTCGTTTCTTCTGTGTGCAGGTGTTCATCCGCGGAGATCGTGGAGGGATTGTGATCTGCCGAGGCTGAGGAACGGGGACACTTCTTCTTCAAATCCTAGCATTGGAATCCAGGTAGTCTCTAAAGACTGTTAAAAAATGGGTTGAGCGTAACTGGTCAGAAAAAATCAATGGCAAAATCTCTATTCGGTTCTGCGGCAGAGGCTACTTTACTTTCCATTTTGAAACGAAATAGGACAAGGATCTGATCTTCAGGAACGAACCTTACTTTATGGACACCAGAGGTTTGTATCTCAACAAATGGACACTAGACTTTGACCCTGAACTCGATGTGCCAAGCGCCATCCCAATGTGGGTTCGCCTTCCTCACCTCCCCTTGCACTTCCGAGGGGATGATTTTGTTTGTGCTATTGGAAACACTATAGGCAAGTTCATATATCAGAGTGAATGAAAAGACAACATGCAAGCCTGCACCAGGATCTGTGTCGAGGTGGATCTGGGTAAAGGCCTCCTTGAAGCGATCAAGCTAAAAATTGATGAATGGACACACGTTCGGTAGCTTGAATATGAGAAAATCCCATTTAAATGCAAGGTATGTCACGAATATGGCCATTTTTCTAACAAATGTTCAAAAATTATTGATATTGAAAGCCCAGAGTCAGACTCGCAATAGAAAACTGTCCAAAAAAAGAAGACCTCTTCTAACCCCAAAAGCACCTTCGTCTTTGTGCCCCCTCCAAAATCTAACCCCTCCCTCCCCACCTCCTCCTCTTTGCAACTTCCATATTATTCCCATCAGCTTGTTGATCCCCCTATTCCTCCTTCCAATGCCTCTCTAGACTCCTCAAATCCATTCTCCTCCCTTTCCCCTACTGAAGATGATCCTCCTCTTATTTCTATTCCCTCTCAGCTTTCCTCCCCTCGCCACTCCCCCACCAATCCTGATCCCCCATCCTCCTCTTCTATCCCCTCCTCAGCTCAAATCACAAGAAACTCAGTGAAAGAACATGGTGAAACTCTGGAAAATTAAAAAAAGACGAGCCCTGGAAAAAAATCAACAAAGCAACATAGAGATGAAACTGCTCAAAATGATATAGCCCTTGGACCTCAGAATCCCATTGAAACCTATATCTTAGGGAAAAATAGGAAAGACTCAGGACAAAAGGAACAAGGAGGGAAGGCAAGTTCTTGCTCTGCTTTTCTGAAATGATGAAAGCCTTTTCATGGAACTGCAGGGGTTTAGGGAACCCCTCTAAAACTTTAGCCCTAAGAGATCTAATAACTCAAGATGAAACTAAGAAGGGAGATCTTGACATGGAATTAATAATATATAGAATGAAGAATCATGCGGGTACCCAAACTAAATCTATGGGTGCCTCGGGTGGCCTGGCCACCATTTGGAATCAAATCATTTGGAAACAAAAGAAATTAAAAAAAAATGCAGAACTGTTGAAAATGCAACAAGATGATGGAGCTTAGTGAAAAGAAGTCCCCTTCACTAAGTGGGCCCGCAGGCTATTTTTGGCGCAAAGTCTATTTTTAGACATATGGATCATGGTCTATGAGTTGCAGGATGCTATTTATGGATGATTGGTCAAGTTGGTAAAAATATATGGACCTCTATTTTTAGATAGGGCGAAGTCTATTTTTAGACTGCCAGTCTAAAAATAGATCAGTGAAATATTATTAGCCCTTAATAATATTTGGACTATAAACATTATCTTATCCTCTTGGAGCACTTCAGTTTGATGCTTGGATGTGGCACATGTAGTTGATAGAAGGAAATACGCTTTTCCTAGGGGTTAGTTGAGCTATTGCATGGTTGACTTCAGTTAGAACTCATGTGGCAGAGTTTGGTGGAGTTGATGAGACAGTTGGTGGAGTTGTGTTCGGTTTAACTTAGTTGAACTGGTTGTATTTAGTCTAACTGATAAATACACTAGTGATGAGTGGTGTGAATTAATTATTAATTAATTCACTAATTATTAACTCATAAATCAACTAAAGAATACATCGGTTAACTGCAATGCATGGACAGTTCAGTGGAGACCAGTGTTAGAGGTGGGTGAAAGGGTGAGTCTACTATCAGTTGTGACTATAGCTGTGCATGAGATTTGCACACACATTGATTGAGATTGCCAATGAGGATTGTGTAGTACAGGCTAGTGGGATTCGAACTTGGATCTCATCATTATTCATCTTGGATTGCGCAGTAGAGGGAGGGAGACAGGTGGAAGAGATTTGAACTTGTGACTTGTTCATATCTGAGCTAGTTTGTGTGTAGCATGCGAGATAGTGCTGAGAGTTGTGAGGAGCTTTGTGCTATGTATTGTTACATGTTCTCTATCATTATAATATACAGATAGTTGGGGGTTTTCAGCTGTAAGATTTCCCCATTACATACTGTGTTATATGTATTCTTGATTATGTTTTAATGTGCGCATGCGACTGCTTCTATATCCGCAAATTGATGATCAATTGTAGAAGAGGTTATGTATTATGCATGAAGCTTAAATAGTGTGTAATCAGGATAATCTCAGTGAATAATTCAGCTATTATTCAAATTTCTACAAGAACTAGATTAAAGTGGTGCTGTAGAATATTAAAGAGAGAAATGAAATCATCATATACAATTTATATGGTCCCAATCATTATAGGGATAAAGGGATCTACTGGAACACTCTAAAAACAGACATAGATAATGAAGACAACATCAACATCGTCATCGGAGGTGACTTCAACTTAATCCTCCACACAAATGAAAAGGGGGTAGTTGCTTTAACTCAGATCCCTCTAGAAATCAAATAGAAACCATCATGTAAGACCATGATCTAGTCAGTATTGTCCCAAAAAATCACAGATACACATGGAGAAATCGAAGGATAGGAAAAGGGAATATCATGGAGCGTCTTAACATATTTCTTATTTTTGTCCCTCTCCTTTCCTTGTATTCCATCACCTCTTTCAATGTTCTCTCCTTCTCAGCCTCTGATCACTACCCCATCACCCTCTCTCTCGGTAATCATCACTCTCTTGGCCCCATCCCTTTTAAATATAGTCCCCTATGATATTCCGGAAGCAAGGAATTTGGTTCACAATATTTGGTTGTAGCACATAGAGGGATCCCCTTATTTCATTTGGGAAACCAAACTAAAGAAGACCAAAATTTCCTTAAAGGATTGGGCCAAACTACACTATAAGGAACCGGACAAAATCAAATCTAAGCTGGAGGTTGTCCATAGCAACATTGACTCACAAGGGGCTAATCAAGAAAACTCTAAACATGAAAAAGATCTTTATTGGAAATTATATAGAGTCAATAGGAAAGAAGAGGAGAAGTGGAGAATCAAATCCAGGAATTTGTGGCTTCAAGCAGGTGACAAGAACACCTCCTTCTTTCACAAAAAAGCCACTATTCGCAAGTCTAGAAATAACATCTCCTTTATCATAGACACTGAAGGTAAAATTTAGACAGATCAAGAGCTCATCAAAGCTGCTGCCTCGACGCATTATAGAGACCTGCTAACTGAAACAAAAGAGCCAGAAGACTACTCTGATCTCTTAAGATATCTGCAAAATATGATCACAGAGGAGATGAACAATGCTTTAAAAAAAGAGATAGATGAGGCAGAAATTCAGTCTGCAATTTGGTCCTTGCATTCTGATAAAGCACCGGGTCTAGACGACTTCTCTATCAATTTTTACAGGACTTACTTGGACTTAATAAAAAAGGATTTGGTCAAAATGATACAATGGGCTCAAAGAAAGAAGAAAATTGGGGGTTACACCAATTCAACCTTCCTTTCCCTTATCCCAAAAGAAAACCGCCCCTCCTCCTTCTCTAGGTTCAGACCGATCTCCCTCTACAACGCCTCTTATAATATTATTACCAAAATCCTTGCCATGTGCCTCAAACCCTTCCTCCATAATCTCATCTCGGAAAATCAAGGAGGCTTCATCTCCCAAAGGAAAATTTCTGACTCGATCCTCCTTGTTCAAGAAGCTATCCACTCTAGTATGACCCGCAAAGAGAAAGGTTTTATCCTCAAGCTCGACTTAGACAATGCCTTTGATAGGATCAGACACTCCTTTCTTCTTTTTTTCCTTCAGAAAATGGGCTTCGATCCAAACTTCATCGCCCTCATAAATTCTTGTATCTCAAACCCTTGGATCTCCCGGCTCATTAATGGCAGGCCAACACCCTCCTTTCAGTGTACCCGTGGCCTCATACAGGGATGCCCACTCTCTCCCTATCTCTTTATCCTCATGGAAGAATCCTTTAGTAGGGCCTTGGATCATATGCGTCGAGTAGGCCTTATCGCTGGAATTAAATTTGGCAACGGTGTCAAAAATATGAATCACTCACAATTTGCAGACGACACTCTCTTAATGGGTGGAGCAACCAGCATAATCGCCAACAAATTTAAAGTCATTCTTGATAAATTCATGCTTTACTCCGGAGGGCTGATCAATGTTCAAAAAAGATGCATTTATGGTTGGAATGAAACCAGTCAAACCATTCACAGCATTGCCCAAATATTTGGAGTTTCCTACAAACTGAACTAGAATCACTTCAATTGTTTAGGAATGCATATTAGTGCTGGGCTCTTAAATTCAGAAGTCTGGAACATTACCATAGAAAAAATGAAGAGAAAAGTGTAGCAGTGGGGCTCTTCTTGCTTAAACCTTGCAGGGCGCATTGTCTTACTCAAATCTGCCCTCTCATCTCTGCCCCTGTACCAATTTACTCTCCTTCAAGCCCCTACCAAAATTCATCACAAATTTGAAGCAATCCTAAGACACTTTCTCTGGCAAGGTGGCAAAATGAGAAGAAAAAATATAATCCTATCAAGTGGAGGTAGGTACTCAAGATTACGAACATGGAGGGCTTGGAATTCGCTCACCCAAGCTTCTAAATAATGATTTTTGTGGGAAGATTGTGTGGAGGTTAATCAGTGGACAACAAGCATGGTGGAAAAGAGTTTTGGAATCCAAGTACCTCAACTCTTCCCGTCAGCATATTTTTTATCAAGACATCCCAAATAGACCTTGCTCTAAAATTTGGGGCCTCTGCAAGAAATACATCCCTTTTCTAATTCATAATCTCTCTAAAGTCCCTATTAGGGGTAGCAGCATCAATATTGGGAAAGATAAAATCATGGGGAAAAAACCTCTCTCGGACAGGCCTGGCACCCATCGCATTCTTTCCCACTTTCAAAGTCTTGGCCTAAATATCTTAAGTCATTTTTCTAAATGGGATGATCAAACCCAAAATTGGATTGGATGGCTCTTTCCCGTAGTACCTGCTTATTTGGAAGCTAATCTATACAATCTCCAAATTCTGCCTCATGGTGCTGCTCCCCTGCGTAAAGACAATATGGACATCTTTCGTTGGGATCCCTCCGGCTCTGCATACTCCATTAAAGTTTCTTATTTTCAACTCTGCCATGATCTTTACCCCTCCTCTTCTTGGCCAACTTGGAAAATGGTGTGGAAATTGGAAGCCATCTCAAAGATAAAGATATTCATATGGATGTTGCTCAAAGGAAAAATCCTCACTTCATAAAATCTTAAGAAAAGGGGAGTGAATGGCCCATCCAGGTGACCCAACTATCAAAGGGCCGAAGAGACTGCGCATCATCTTTTCATCATGTGTCCATTTGCTGCTCGATGTTGGACAGACCTTACCTCCTCCTATCAGCCTCACTGGGAGCCTAACAACACCATTTCAGAATTGATCTAAAGCTAGAGGAACAATTACCCATGGGGGAAAAAGAAAAGCAATTTGGTAAGAAGGGTCTGGGACACCTTTCCTTACGTGCTTATGTGGAACATTTGGCTCTCTATAACTAGAAATATCTTCAACGACAAAGAGCCCTCTTGTAGGAAGGTTTGTAGCAAAACATGGAGCCTCACTCTCGAAACAATAGCCTCCAAAAACAACAACAAAATCAATATTAATATTCCGCAAGTGGAAGAAAGGAATTTCCTTAGCAATTTGTTGGACAACTTTGGCTCCCACAAGCTCTAGCTAATCAACCTCGCCAAAACACCTCCAGTTGGAATATTTGACTAAAAGGCAAGGAATTTATAGAATGGTTGGGCAGTTTCTCAAGGCCCACTCTCTTCTTTGACAGTGCATCTAAATCAAACCCAGGAATTGCTGGTGCAGGAGGCATTATAATATGAAAGTGGCAGAAGTATTCTCTCCTTTGAATGGGGTCTCGGCTCCCTCTCCAATAACAAAGTGGAAGCATACGCCTTCCTTCAAGGCCTTCAACAGCTTAAAAAAAACAACATCTCAAATGCAATGGTGTTTGGGGACTCTTCTATCATCATCAACATGATGATCCATAATCAACAGATCAGCAACATAGACCTCCACAGAATAGTCAGCAAATGTCACAGCATTTCAAAAGATATGAAACACGTATCCTTTCACCATATCCTCCGAAGGAACAATAAGGACACGGAATCTCTTTCTAACAAGGCTTCTACCTGAACTTCTAGGAAAATATTTTGAAATGATGAAATATATTTGATGCCCCTACCGTGATCTTGTCTCAGGTGGATTTTAGATATCCTTGGATTCTCCCCTCTGAAATTTCTGAACACCGTAGGCTCCCTCGTACCCTGTCCCTCCTATATCCCGTGACCTTATCCTGTTGGGCCTGCTCCCATGCTCCCTCCCTCCTTTCTCACTGCATTATTTATCTCCTCGCCCTCCTTGCCTTAACACACCCCTTCGCAGATATTCTCCCTACATCGCACTCAAATTTTGTTGTTGCTCCCCTTTTCCAATCATCCCCCTCCATTTGCTCGCCTCCTGTATTACAAATCATCCTCCCCCTCCTTATGCAGCCTCCCTTATTTCCCTTTCAAATATAGCCTTCCTCTCCTTCAATAGGGCTCGCAGCGAGTGATGCTTTCATTGTGCGGATCTGCAGGCAGAGTTGGAGCAGATTCGCGCTCATCAAAAAAATCTAGACGAAAAGCATCATGCAGATGTGAAAATCCTTGATAAAAAGTAGCAAGCAGATGTGAAAGTCTTTCTTCACAGGGTTACTTCTCTTCAGCAACAGTACAATGAACTCTCCAACCTGTGTGCCCATGCAGAAGAATCAGTCCAAATCCTCAAATATATGCTTGAGAAACGCTCGGCTCCAAGCTCCACTTCCAACAATGTGAGAAATGCTGGCAATGAGGAAAACACGGAGAAAATCACTTATTGTTATTGTTGTACCCCTGTAACCCCAATATTATTATTATTGTGCCTTTACATTATTATTGTTAGGTCGGCTAGGATTATATTGTGCCTCATGGACTCCTATATATAGAAGAAGGTTTTGGTCATTTGTATCATCCAAGAATTGTTTATTTATGTAATGTATTGGAGGTTTCCCCCTCGAAGTGGCTTATTTCTAAGGCGTTGATATCTCTTTTCTTCTATTTTTGGAGTTGGTTTCATAACATTTGGTATCAAAGCTTTGGATTTTAGGTTTTGCTGCGCCGAACAGGTCATTGTGGCATTGTCACTATACATTTTTTTCTACAAAGGTTCAAAAGCTGAAATTTGTACAAAGAGAAGAAAAAATCCTGAGGAACCTCCTGGGAAAATTTCAGATCTTGGTTCACAATATTTTCAGAGATATGATCTGTGCAAGTTATGGATTTTTGCAGGCTCCTGAATTTAACCTAAGCAGGTCATCGTGGAATTTTTGCTATAACTTTTTTTGTAAGAGGGTTCAGAAGCTAAAATTTTTACAAAGCGAAGCCACAATCCTAAGGAGAGTCATGGAAAAATTTCAGAGCTTGATTCGCAATCGTTTCAAAGATAGGGTCTGTGGAAGTGAAAGATTTTTTAGGCTCCCGAATTTCATCTCAAAGAGGTGACCATGGAAAAATCGTCATAACTCTCTCTCCGAGAATTGGATTGGAATTTTGTAAAAAGTGGTCACAATTACATGGATTTTAGTTTCCTTTGTATCAATTTTAAAGCCGAAGGAGGAAATAGTAACACGTGCCAAGTCATACAAGGTCACTCTACTAAACCAGTCCATAATTAGGTCATTGTGGGAGATTTGGCATAACTTTGTATTGAAGAATCCAAATTAGGTTAGACCTCTGGGATTTGAAAGAAGATTAAGAGGGCTACTACAGGGCTTATTTTCAGATATTGAAGATCAAAAAGCACAGAGATAATTCAGTTTCAATATTGATCTCTTCAAAAGAAAGAAAAAGGTGTGTATTTTTTTCGAATTACATAGTCTCGTTTGACAAAAATAGTTTGAATTTATTCCAAGGGCATATTGAAGAATAGATATTAGTATTGGGTTCTAAAATGCCCCCTAAAAATAATTCAACACCCATTAAGCCTTCATAAGGCTCTACTATGACTCATGAAGACGAAGAAATGCAACATGAGATATCAAAATTACAAGAGCAAGTGCACCAAATTTCACTATCGCAAAGAGCAACAAAAAATGAAATGGAAGTTTTGACGAAAGGCGTGGAAGCTAAGATGAATGGTTTGGAAGTTAAGATGGATGGCATGGAAGTTGGCATGGAAGCTAAGATGGATGACATGGAAGCTAAGATCGATGAAAAACTGAAAGACAACATGGAAAACATGAAGAATGATCTAAAAGTAGACATCGAAGTTTTGGAAAAGTTGATACAAGAAATGTTTCCTAATGGAGAAAGGATAGTAGAGGAAACTCATGATGAGAACAAAATAAATGTTAATCGTGATTTCATAAACTCTAATGTTGGATGGAAGAACCACCATATTCCAAATATGGATATGAGGAAGTTTGATGGCAAGGATCCCGTAACATGGATACTACAGATGGAGCAATATTTTGATCTCAATAATGTGCAAAACACACAAAAGGTACGCATTACAACTTTACATTTAGAACAAAATACATTTGTATGGTATCGATGGCTTTGCTCCCGTAAAAAAATTCACTTGGTGAATTTGTAAGTAGGAAATGATAGCACATTATGAGGATACAAAAATCAACACCTTCTTTAGCCAATTGATAAATCTCAAACAAAAGGGTTTAGTGGTGGAGCACATTGAGGACTTCTAAAAATTAAATATAAGGGTAACTGATATTCCAGAGGAACACGGGATTGATGTCTTCATAGGGACTTAAAGTATAACATCCAACATGAAGTTCGCGTTTGGGAACTTGATTCATTGGAAAAGGCATTCAGGTTGGCAAGAAAAATTGAATGTAAAATTATTGCGACAAGGAAGCCTACCACTCACCTATATAAATATGGAAGTGTTGCTACTCTTGGACTTCCATAACCTACAAGGAGTAGCAAGCCTTAGTTAAACTGAGAGGGGGGGTGAATCAGTTTAACACATACATCAATTTTAAAACTTTTCCATTAAAACTTATTTACACCTTCATTTCATGTTTAACTTAATATGTGAGTAATCTTAGAATGTGAGCAGCAAGTATTAAGATAATGTAACAACAGACTTAATATGAGAGCAGCAAGTATTAAGCAGATTAGATAAACCATATCAACACATAAACATCATGCACAGAGACACCAGATATAAGTGGAAACCCATAAAGGGAGAAAACCACATCTTATTATTGTTGTGATGAAAAGGCAAGCTCCAAATCCCTCTCAGCACTAATTTTATGTAGGCTCCAACCCACAGGAGGCTCCTACCTCAATTCTGCAAGCTACAACTTGCAAGGAAGCTCCAACTCCCATCAATTTTCTATAGGGACCAACCTACAGGAGGCTCAAACCTCAATTCTGTAAGCTACAACTTGCAAGGAAGCTCCAACTCCCATCAATTTTCTGCAGGCACCAACCTACAAGAGGCTCCAACCTCGGCCAGCTACAACTGACTTCTATCAAGCTACAACTTGATATGGAAGCACCAACTTCCTCTATTTTCTGTAGGCTACAACCTACAGGAGGCTCCTACCTCAGTCAGCTACAACTGACATCTATCAAGCTACAACTTGATAGGGAAGCTCCAACTTCCTCACTCTTTAAAAAAAAACACTTGCTGATTTACTTGGATATCAACTCTGTTCTGTACCATATTCACTGCTGTGCACCAGCCTGCATATATTCCCTACATCATCTTTGCATTTTCTCAGATTCTCTATCAGCTCCTCCTTCTTCTTTGCCTCACTTCTTCAATTCTGCATTCTCTAACCTCCCTATGCATATCAATGTGATATCATTTATAGAGTTCCCCTCTTGACTGTATGTATTCTATAGAGAGTTTGGAGTGAACAGCCATGACTCTTTGACTTCTTCCTTCTCATTCCTTTGTCCAAGTCATTCAGAAAAAATATAACAATATGTACAAATTTCAATATTACAGTGGGATATTTCTTTTCCTCCGGAGACTTGCCAATGCATCACAAACAATATAAAATCAATTAAAGCATTTACATTCACAATTTCAGTTACATACATCAATTTCACTCAGCCCCTTTTTTGGCCTTTGGATTTGCTGGTTTTGTCTTTTCTGCTGCTGTTAAGTAACTGTTCCGCATACCTCTGTTCACCATGCCTGTAAAATGCCCTGTGACTTTTTCAGTTTCTGCATACTCTCCTACTTTCTGTGTATGTACACCTGTCAAGCCCAAATTTTCATTCCTGTGCATGTAAAAATGCATTCCCATTAATGTGCTCTATACAAATTCCGATCTGGGCAATTTCTGTTCATTACAGAAGTTCTTCTATAAATCATTTCACTGTGAGTTATACAGCCATACAGCCAATTACATAATCAGAAGCTTTCTCTCTTTTCATCTTCAAACCTATGGTTAAACCATAATCAAATAACATTGGTCTTCATATACGGAAGTTGTTTTTCATTAATTATGGTTAAAAACCATAGTCAAGTCCATTTCATTTATATTAAACGTTCGTCTTTGCTATCCTTCAATGTAGGTCTCGGCCCTCATTTTTGTGTGATTTTCCATTCAACTTTTGAACTTTATTGATAGACTCATTATATGATGAGCCACAGCATATCAAACATCAAATATATTCCCACGAATTTTTTAAATCAATGCACAAATGTACATATCAATAGGGACTTGTGGGCCCACATACTCGTTCAACGCATATCATAGTATATTGTGTAATGGTTCTGGCGTATGTTAAACCAACACTAAATCTTCACCCAAAAATCATACTGGCCTACTGCACTTTAATTTCAAACAATATATATAAGACTCAGTGTATAACACTTTTATAAGTTGACTCCAATGGTCAATACGCTATATTGAACCCCGCTTTATGAATGGATCAATGAATATCTCAACATTGGAATAAACTCAATGTATTCGGGCCCAGATTTCCTTAAGGTGTATATAAACTGCATTCAGATTCCAATGTAAATTTTCAAAAAGACATACATTAATGTATAAAACCATGTTTTATCGGTGCATAACTCCTTTATCATACCAAATCCTTTGTGGGCCATGTTTATTTCAACACGCCTATTCCTCACCCATTTTATCGCAGATCGAACGATGGATGCCTCATCGCATTTTATTTCGACTATCCAACGGACATCGCGCTACCAATTTACATGAGATTTAACTCTTACTGACATGATATAACTGAGTCCCAACCCTTATTTGGCCTTTCGCATCCAACGGTTGAACTGGCGTCGCGTCCCCTTCGATGATCCGACGAACATAAACTAACATCGCATTCTTTTATTGTCCGAGCTTTAACGCTCTGAAAAAATGTGATAAAAGTGATTTTTGTAAACCACCTAAGGCCACGTGTTAGGCTCCGACCCTAATTGCGTTATTTTTTCGAATATAGCTTACCATTTTATAAAAATGCGAATACCGTTGGCCGGTTTTACTATTCACCTTCACGATTCCGCTTAACGCACAAGGTTCCGTTCCAACTCAAGTTCTAATGTTCTTATTTCTTCATTCCATGGTTCTGCGTTCTATCAACGAAAAACCTCATTCACTTTCACAATGGTGTTTTTCCACGGTTCCACCTTCACTCTGTTGGTTTCGCTCCAATTCCAAGAATTCAACAAATAATTAAATATTGTGTCTTCGACATTCCATGCCAAAAATTTGTTTCAACAAATATGCCAATCTCCCTTGACTGAAATTCCGATTGTTTGATTCCTTCTTCACACAGGTTTTAAATATATAAATTCGATCTTGCCAATGTTTCTAAATAGATGTATCAAATACAACAGCTTCCTCTCTATTATAACCCAACAATTTATAACTTGAATTAATCGACCTCAATCACAGAACTTCAAAAAACGTGTATTATACACTCTCTCTCAGGAACTCAAACATTCCTTATGCATACAGTTCATAAATCAGATTCTTAACACAGGGTTCTACTTTATTTCTACTGCAGGGGTTCTTCACACACAGTTACTCACAGAGACTAAAACCATTTTCTAATATCGACCATTCAGTGATCGGTCTTCCTTGGGTAATATATATGTGAAATTATATTAAACCTTCTATTTCACACAGGGCATCAATTCCACTACACAGCTCAATCACTATAAACCCCGAATGAGCGTTCGACCCCTTACTCTGTTTACAGAGAATTTCTCCTTCATTTCTAACTTAAAAAACCTTATACAGGTTCCTTCCTTGCACGATAGGTTTATTCACTGATACACAAAGTATATTTAGGCCACCAATTACAGAGTCTCCCATAGACACAAATGAATCCACTTGCAAGGCTTTTCTTGTCTTGGTAAAACTTCTTCTTCTCTAACTCTGGCCCTTTTCATAATCAATGGCCCTCCTTCTGTCCTCACTGCTCCGCACCTTGAATAGCTCTCTGCTTCTTTGCTAACTCTGCTGCTCTATTTTGCTACCTCTGCTACTATGCTTCTCTCTTTGCCTTGTTTCTATTTCAGGTGCTCCTACTTTTCCATCTCCTTTGCCATCAATGACAACATTTCCAATAGTCTCCCCCTTTGGCATTGATGGCAACACAACCACCAATAATCCAATGCTTCCTCCAAGACCTCCTCTGCTTTCCTTTTAGAAGACCCTTTCTTCTGTTACTTTCTTTTACTCCCCCTTTGACATCAATGGCAAAGGGTTGCACATTTCTTAGTGTAGATTCTATATTTCCATTTTTTTTTCTTTGAGTTGTGTTTAGGCCTCCAGACTGGTGTACAAGAATTGTTGAGAGAACACTTTTGAGGATTACTGAACTTGAATATACATTGTAAATTGATACAATCCCAAGGCATAGACTCCTTGCACTTGTATAGAGTGTAGATAATGATAGAAAAATTCTATATAATCAGACTTATATAATCTGAGATGCATTCTTGGACCAAAAATAAAATACTGAGAATGCTTCAAATATAATTCTCTCTAGTATGATCTTCATCAGAAATCCATATATGTTGAGGAAGTTGTAGTTGGAATATGTCTTCTTCTGCAATACTCATTTGCAATACCACACTTGTTCAATTATGATGATGATGCCAATATATCTTTTATAGCTGAGGTTCACCTTTCCTGCCTGTTGGTGGTGAAATGAGCTAAGATGCTGACAAGGATATTACACATTATGGCTGAAAGGTCTTTGTTACTGATGTGAACAATGAATCAACCATAATTTTATCTAAGAGATCAAATGCCTTTACTACTTGCATAATGTACTTTCAAACAAACCCTTGAGGCTAGATATATTCAGTGTATTAGTCAATCTCACTTATCAATCATGCAATTTCCTTTATGACATAAGGAGGTATGTATGTCAATGATCAATCTCTCTTTACTGATCAACTAGTCCTTCATACTTCGATGTTTTAACTGCTCTATCATGATGATCTTCCACAAAACATATTCAATATGTTTAATTTAGATTCAAGAAACAAACTTCACACTCTGTTAAGTGAATGATCTTAAGAAAGAGGCCTTGAAGATATCTCAGACCGACTCTCGTGAAGGCATGCAACTATGTATAGAAGTAGATACGTTTCAATGCTCAATATAATGTCAAGGGTAAACAAGATATTGATCCTTAGCCTTACTACTAACCTTTTCTACAATAATGCGATAACGCTGGGAATTTTACCTTAATGCACTTTTTCCATAATCCTTTGATCCTGAGGATCTGTACCATACTGCTGCTCCACTGATAACACCTGGTATTCTGTTGATAGGCATGTTGCTTGTACCTAAATACCAATTGATACTACTTTGATAAATCATGCAGAGATTTCACTTCAACTTGCACATTAACCCATAATTAAGACATCCTTCATAAATTCTACTATTGAGCTTTCCATTGTTCACACCAACAGTCATCAATATCCTGAATTTTATCTTCACATCATTAACCATTCTTATTTTTCTGTCATTCTATTCAAAGGAAAGCCATTGCATGTTCCTTTCTAGGACTACTCTAGAATCATTGTTTCTTTAAGTACAATTCAACTGTTCTAACATAATGATCTTAGGGAAGAAATCTTCAATTTCTATACTAGGAATCTTCATGGGTATATCACTCAGATATTTATCACTTACTTAATTGCACTCCTCCAAGGGGAATTTTCATAGATGAATGATGTAATTACATAATGATGATAGACACTTCTCTTACTCATCCTTCTTAATGTGATTCATTATTAATTCTAGCAGTATGCTGCACAATGTGATCATCACTTAATGTGTTGATGTCTTCTTAGCTTACATGTTCATTGTTGATGTTCTTTCTACCACCAAGGCTTCTTGCTGTCTTCTCTTCTTCCATTAATCTGTCAGCTATTTAATACTTCAAATAATATTCTACCTCTATATTTCTCTATTAGAGGAATTTCCTTTCCCTTCCTGATCTCATAGCTGTTCTCATTTCATGGAGCTCTTCTTAGACTACTTTTGAGGGGAATATTTATGAAATGCTCTCCCCCTAGGATGTTGCTTCATATTTATCACTGGTTGGATATTTTCTTTTCTTCCTAGAGCAGCTCCCCCTCAGACTATGATGGATTCATTAAGTTATTGAGGTAAGAGGCTCCCCCCTTTCTCTTTTCTTTCCATACTTTATTTGGGTTCTTCATAATGTCTTCACTTCTTTTAGATTCATAGATTTGTTTGATTTGTTTTGACTCCATCATCTGTCTAGAGTTCTTTAATGTATATGGAAGATTACAGTCCCTTGCTTTGTGGCCAAGCTTGAGGCATACATAACATCTTATTTTATCAAAGTACATTTGAGCTGGAGTATAATATTTTGTTCCCCTTTTTTAACATAATTTACATTCAACAAGTTTATGTCCAAAATTATTGCATGCATAACTGTAGCCATGGAAATGAATTGTGTACCTAGTGAAACATTGTCTTTTCCATTTGCTTGCTTGAGGGGTTCTTCTCATTTACTGCATCCTTTGCTGGTTGTACTGGATTTTCTTTGTCTTACAATATGCTGCTATATGTCCAGGTTTGTGGTAGGAAAAACAAGTGATACTTCTCATAGGAGGAAAGAACATTCTTTGAAATCTTCCAAGTTTATTCAATTCATATTCAGGAGTGTATGAGCCTTTAGCAGTTGATTGTTTCCTCCTCTCATTCTCTGTTCTTTCATGTTGCAGCTTGTTTCTTCTTGTTTTTTTACAACTCATATTCTTGTTGGCTTCTTCTTCTGTAGGAATCTTCTGAGCTGCTTCATTATCCTTTACACCTTTTACAAAGATGATATTCATGTTATCTTCTACTTTGGACTTACTTGTTTCTCCTTCATAGTCTATCCCAGTATTTATGAGAGGAGACCTTTGAGCATTTAGAATTTGGTACAACTGTCCAAAGCTTTTCATTTTAGGAGTATTCATTAATAATTCTCTTTGGACTTTTTCTAATTTCTTCCTTAGGCTCACTACTTCTTCTTCCAATCTCTCACATTACAGACTTATATCTCTCATTTGTTCCAGTAGATTGTCTTCTACTTTCTTTTCTTCTTCAAGCTATGTCTTCAGGCCAATAATTTCTTTCTTATCTTCATATTCTTTCTCATCACATATTTGCACCAATGTCTTCAGGTCTTTGTTTTCATTCTTCAATCTTTCTATTTCATTCAAGGTTGTGTCAAGTTTGGATTTTTCCTCAGTTGCAATTTCTTCATGGTTCTTACTTCCATTCACACTAGCAGGTACCTCATTTGATTGAACATTTTCCTGTTGACATGAATTTTTCTTCTTCTTAATTCTCTTTTGCTTCTTGACAGTGCAATCCTTAGTGTCTACTCCATGCATGAAATGAAATCTATCCCAGATTTCTTTTGCAGAAGTTAAATCCATTATTAACTCAAGATCCTTGTTATGAAGACTGTTAAATATCACACATTTTGCATTGGCATTCCTATGTTGTTCTTGCACCGAGGGAGAGTCTACACAGTAACCATCACATACAAGTTTCCATACCTTAGGTTCATAAGCCATTAAACCTATTTTAACCTTATCTCTCCATTCAGGAAAGTTTGTTGTACTTAACATAGGTACATTTTGATAGTCCATGACTCAACGAGATCTCCTTCAAGCTATTAGGCTTACTCCAAAGGAACCCGCTCTAATACCAATAGTTGAACACTTAGTTAAACTGAGAGGGGGGGGTGAATCAGTTTAAAACATTCATGGACTTTTAAAACTTTCCATTAAAACTTATTTACACCTTCATTTCATGTTCAACTTAATATGTGAGTAATATTAGAATGTGAGCAACAAGTATTAAGATAATGTAACAACAGAATTAATATGAGAGCAACAAGTATTAAGCAGATTAGATAAACCACATCAACACATAAACATCATGCACAGAGATAACAGATATAAGTGGAAACCAATAAAGGGAGAAAAACACATCTTACTATTTTTTTGATGCGAAGGCAAGCTCCAACTCCCTCTCACCACTGATTTTCTATAGGCTCCAACCCACAAGAGGCTCCTACCTCAATTCTGCAAGCTACAACTTGCAAGGAAGCTCCAACTCCCATCAATTTTCTACAGGCACCAACCTACAGGAGGCTCCAACCTCAATTCTGCATGCTACAACCTGCAAGGAAGCTCCAACTCCCATCAATTTTCTGCAGGCACCAACCTATAGGAGGCTCCAACCTCAACCAACTACAACTGACTTCTATCAAGCTACAACTTGATATGGAAGCACCAAATTCCTCTATTTTGTGTAGGCTACAACCTACAGGAGGCTCCTACCTCAGTCAGCTACAACTGACATCTATCAAGCTACAACTTCATAGGGAAGCTCCAACTTCCTCACTCTTTCAAAAAAAACACTTGCTGATTTACCTGAATATCAGCTTTGTTTAGTACCATCTTCACTGTTGTGCACCAAACTTCATATTTGCCCTGCATCATCTCTACATTTTCTCAGATTCTCTATCAGCTCCTCCTTCTTCTCTGCCTCACTGCTTCAATTCTGCATTCTCTAACCTCCCTATGCATATCAATGTGATATCATTTATAGAGTTCCCCTCTTGACTGTTTGTATTCTACAGAGATTTTGGAGTGAACAGCCATGACTCTTTGACTTCTGCCTTCTCATTCCTTTGTCCAACTCATTCAGAAAAAATATAACAATATGTACAAATTTCAATATTACAGTGGGATATTTCTTTTCCTCCAGAGACTTGCCAATGCATCACAAACAATATAAAATCAATTAAATAATTTACATTCACAATTTTAGTTACATACATCAATTTCACTCAGCCCCTTTTCTGGCCTTTGGCTTTGCTAGTTTTGTCTTTTCTGCTGCTGTTAAGTAACTGTTCTGCATACCTCTGTTCACCATGCCTGTAAAATACCCTGTGAATTTTTCAGTTTCTGCATACTCTCCTGCTTTCTATGTATGTACACCTGTCAAGCCCACATTTTCATTCTTCTGCATGTAAAAATGCATTCCCATTAATGTGCTCTATACAAATACCGATCTGGGAAATTTCTATTCATTGTGGAAGTTCTTTTATAAATCATTTCACTGTGAGTTATATAGCCATACAGGCAATTACATAACCGGAAGCTTTCTCTCTTTTCATCTTCAAACCTATGGTTAAACCATAATCAAATAACATTGGTATTCATATAAAGAAGTTTTTTTTAATTAACTATGGTTAAAAAACATAGTCAAGTCTATTTCATTATATTAAACGTTCGTCTTTTCTATCCTTCAATGTAGGTCTCGACCCTCATTTTTGTGTGAGTTTCCATTCAACTTTTGAACTTTATTGATAGACTCATTATATGATGAGCCACAACATATCAACCATCAAATATATGCCCACAACTTTGTTAAACCAAAGCACAAATGTACATATCAATAGGGACTTGTGGGCCCACATACTCATTCAACGCATATCATAGTATATTGTTTAATGGTTCTAGTGTATGTTAAACCAACACTAAATCTTCGCCCAAATTTCATACTGGCCTACTGCACTTTAATTTCAAACCATATATATAAGAATCGACGTATAACACTTTTACAAGTTGACTCCAATGGTTAAGAAGCTATATTGAACCCCGCTTTATGAATGGATCAATGAATATCTCAACATTGGAATAAACTCAATGTATTCGGGCCCACATTTCCTTAAGGTGTATATAAACTGCATTCAGATTCCAATGTAAATTTTCACCAAGACATACATTAATGTATAACCAAGTTTTACCGGGGCATAACTCCCTTATCATACCAAATCCTTTGTGGGCCATGTTTATTTCAACACGCCTATTCATCACCCATTTTACTGCAGATCGAATGATGGACGCCTCATCGCATTTTATTTCGACTATCCAACGAACATCGCGCTACCAATTTACACGAGATTTAACTCTTACTGATGTGATATAACGGAGTCCCAGCCCTTATTTGGCCTTTCGCATCCAACGGTTGAACCGGTGTCGCATCCCCTTCGATGATTCGACGAACATAAACTAATATCGCATTTTTTTATTGTCCGAGCTTTAACGCTCAGAAAAAACACGATAAAAGTGGTTTTTTTAAACCACCTAAGGCCACGTGTCAGGCTCCGACCCTAATCACGTTATTTTTTCGAATACAGCTTACCGTTTTATAAAAATGCAAATACCGCTGGCCGGTTTTACTATTCACCTTCACGGTTCCTCTTAACGCACAAGGTTTCGTTCCAACTCAAGTTCTGATGTTCTTATTTCTTCATTCCGTGGTTCTGCGTTCTATCAACGAAAAACCTCATTCACTTTCACAATGGTGTTGTTCCACGGTTCTACCCGCACTCTGTTGGTTTCGCTCCAATTCCAAGAATTCAACAAATAATTGAATATTGTGTCTTCGGAATTCCATGCCAGAAATTTGTTTCAACAACTATGCCAATCTCCCTTGACTGAAATTTTGATTGTTTGATTCCTTCTTCACACAGGTTTTAAATATATAAATTTGATCTTGCCAATGTTTCCAGATAGATGTATCAAATACAACAGCTTCCTCTCTATTATAACCCAACAATTTATAACTTGAATTAATCGACCTCAATCACAGAACTTCAAAAAACGTGTATTATACACTCTCTCTCAGGAACTCAAACATTCCTTATGCATACAGTTCATAAATCAGATTCTTAACACAGGGTTCTACTTTATTTCTACTGCAGGGGTTATTCACACACAGGTACTCGCAGAGACTCAAACCATTTTCTAATATCGACCATTCAGTGATCGATCTTCCTTGGGTAATATATATGCGAAATTATATTAACCCTTCTATTTCACACAGGGCATCAATTCCACTACACAGCTCAATCACCATAAACCCCAAATGAGCGTTCGACCCCTTACTTTGTTTACAGAGAATTTCTCCTTCATTTCTAACTTAAAAAACCTTATACAAGTTCCTTCCTTGCACGATAGGTTTATTCACTGATACACAGAGTATATTTAAGCCACCAATTACAGAGTCTCCCATAGATACAAATGAATCCACTTCCAAGGCTTCCTCTTATCTTGGCAAAACTTCTTCTTCTATAACTCTGGCCCTTTTCATAATCAATGGCCCTCCTTCTGTCCTCACTGCTCTGCACCTTGAATAGCTCTCTGCTTCTTTGCTAATCTCTGCTCCTTGACTAATGTTGCTCCTTACTTCTCTTTTTCTTTGCCTCTGCTACCTCTATTTTTCTTCCTCTGCTCATCAGTGATGTTTAGATTGCTACTCCTTTGTCATCTCCTTTGCCATCAATGACAACATTTCCAACATGTTGACATTGATAGCTAAAGAACCTCATTTCATTAGAGGTCATGAATTGGTTGGATCTGCGATCATAGCACACCCATGACCATACACCATTCGATAAGCCTTCACCAAGGATGGGATCTCCACGTAAACCATCCAATATCATGCTTCCCTACAACATCCAAGAACTTCACGGATGAGGTATTATAGGATGTTTCTCCTCTCGAATTTTGTGAGTTATTATTAGGCAACCCATACTTGTGGAGACGACATGTTGTGTATGTTTCTTCGCCTCTTGCTATTATGGTTACTTTGGGTAATATTTTTACGGGATACTAGAGGTAGCACACTACGCCATCTCTCTTTGATCAACGAAGCAATGCACTAAACTCATTTCCAAAACTAAAAAATTTGTTTTCAGCAGTGCGCCTCGAGGAAATAATAAGATTTGGCCACCACCTCTAGATAAGGCTCCTTTGCACAACAACAGAAGCAAATGTACAAGGTAATGGAGGAGTGTGGGGACATCTTCACCTCACCTATAGGATTTCCTTTTCACTTTTATGTTCAAGCACTTAATCTATTTGACCCCGATTGCATCGCCACCCAATGGACCAATCTATCGACACTATATTTAAATGTCCAAAATAAAATAAAATAAAATAAAATAAAAAAAAATAAAATGTGTACTTCGTTCAATTGTCGGTAGGTGTTTAACCGTTTTCGCATTTATCGTAGAAACGCACCGATTTTCGTGTCAAAATAAAATAAAATAAAATAAAATAATCATATGCGCTTCGTTCAGTTGTCGGTGGTGTTCGCC
>MU968332.1:30623-132619 GCA_034641835.2 Pinus albicaulis
CTTCAGCATATATATTTGCATTTTGTATTTTTCAACAAATACATCAAAAAAATTGTGTTACAACATCAATATACAAGACTTCTCCCTATGAGATGAAAAAAGCCAAATCATCTGCCTTCTCTACGAGTTTGTGGGTGTTTCGTAAATACATAGCGAACAGAATTAAATAAAATTGACAATATGCAATGAACCATGACTATGATAAACCTCAATAAGAAAATAATGTTTTGAACATTACCCATTGACATAAAATATAGGATGTCTTCCTTCCAGGTTTTGTAGGACAAAGTATTGTTCCTTGACTTAACAGTATTTGAATGGTTCAAACCAAATATTATCAAACTTACCATGTTTTCATTTTTTTCCTATATTTTGGAATCCATTTTAAAATAAATCCCTTTATAAAAATGTCTTTCTCGACTTTCATGTCAAATAGCTTCTCATCTTGTTCTAGTATCGATGAAGTTTATACTAAACTTCATCTGTATAATTCAATTATATAATATGATTGATACTTATTTAAAAATCATCGGATTCCTCATGTTGTTCCTTTAATAACTTCATAACGGGGGAAATCTAGTTGTGTGGGAAAATTAGTTTCGATGCCATATGCTAATTGAAAAGAGGATTTTGATTGATCTCTTAGGTGGTCGCATTGTTGCATACTTGAGATAGTGTCTCCAATTTATCTTATGATTTTTAGATTACATTTCTTAATTAATTTTACAAAACTCACTTATTTGATGATTCACTCAATCCATTACAGGTATGTAGAGGTAGAATGATCTTAAATGGGTGATATTTGAAAAAAATATGTCATTTTAACACTATTGGGATCCTTTTGAATTATAGGTGACTATTGTTGAGGATAAAAAATATGGATAATATGTTTTCCTCAATAAATTTGATAACTGTGATGTATGTTTCATTCTTAGGTGATGGCTTCGACCCATTTGGTAAAGTAGACTATTGTAGTGGAGATCCACCTATGTTGGTCTTGGATGCTAGGATTGTTTCTCCTATGAAATCTAATCCCCATTGTAGAAAAATTAATTCCGTAAAAATTGGAACTAGTGGGAGTGTTGCTAATCTTTGCTTGCTGAAAAATTTTAGCAAGAATACAACCTTGACCTTTGCTCCAACTTCGTACCCAAGAATTTAGTCCAATAAAATATTTCTCTTAAAATATTAAATGGTGTTTCTCACCAAACATAGTGTCCTCCACATGTATACCTTCATGAAGTTATATACTTTTATGCTGTCTCACTTTCGATTGGGCATAAAAAAGAAGAATGTTCGATGGATATTTCCAATACGAGTTAGCATTTATGATAAAATATTTCATAGCATTTTAATTGAGATTTTTTCATTGGTTCTTTGTGAATTCGGTGGATACTTAAAATCATGAAGAAAGTGTATAATATCAGCAAACCAATCGAGTAACAAGAGCTTTTCATTAAAATGAAGTGAAAGAGGAGTTGCATATGTAACAAAAAGGCTCTTGTGCGTTCTTCTTTACTAAACTTTGAGAAGGTTCTTGTGAATTCTTCTATCATAACATTTTAGAAGGTTCTTGCTGTAGTGTTCCTCTCAAAACCATGATAGTATTTATTCCCAAAAAATTATGATTGGATCAGGCAAAAAGTTTGAACAAGCCTTTCCTTTACCACCAACAACGGTTGTTTTCGTCAAATTCTAGTATCTTTATAATCCATCTCTCTCTTCTACCATGGGTATCGGGTTGAAGTCGAAACAATTTTGAAAAAAATTATTTGGAACATGCGGAGTTATGGGGGAATGATGGACATAAGTTCTAAGAGCTTTGGGGATTACTGGCTTCCTTAAGTTTTTTTAAAAATAATATCATACATCAACCTCTGCATCTCTCATAACTTTCTAAAAATACAATAGGTTGGTCATCTTCATTATCATTTATTTTACAATAAAATAACAATTAGGGTAATATCATAAGAAAAAAGAAAATCTAAAGGTTATAAATAATCGGGGCCAGCTAGTGCTAGGGCAGAAGCCACCTTTTTGTTTGTTACTGACATATATTTTCTGCACTCTCCACTTGACTTCACCCAGTATTTCTTTATCTCGCAGTGTATGTCAAACTCTCTCAACATGTTTTGGTATATATCTTCTAAAAAAATTAATCTTCCCTTGAAAATATTGAATTTCTTTCTTGTTTCTAGGTAAATAATTGCATCAATAGCTAAGACTCTTTTTTGGATAAATTACTCCTTCTTTTGAAATGATATTACCGTACTTTCCTTCCTTTATAGAAAACTAAAATTTCACTGGTTGAGATAAATTCCTAATTTCCTTCATTTTCAAAATAACTTTCTCAAATACTTTAAATACTTTTCATTAAATTTGAAAATATAGCCAAATCATCCAAATAAATAACAATAAATTAGTTAATCTTACCAACAAATTCTAAGCCCATTTTCATGCAAGTATCCCCTAGATTGGTTAATCAAATGGAATTCTTGCATACATGAATATTGCCCCAAGGAGTTGTAAGTGTTGTTTCCCTGTCTTGGACTTACCATTATCTAATTGTATCCAAAAGTCATCCAACATTGAAATTTGTTAGATCCTAAAACGTTTTGAACCAATTGATCCATATTGGGAAATGGATAGTTATCTTTTAAAGATAATTTGTTCAGGTTTCTAAAATCTACATAGTCTTGACTACCATTTTCTTCTACGCAGAACCATATTTGCTATCCAATCGAGAATATCTTAGAGGAAAATAATTTTGGAATCAACAATTTCTTAAATTTATTTTTCGATAATTGGAAAACAAAATTGGATTTATCCTTCTCAATTTATTTTTCAAATGTTTAAATTCTAGTTTGAGAGGAATTTCAACCACAATAGTACGAATCACTAAACGGACTCCAAGATTTAGGCTTATTTGACTCTTTACTAACTCAATCCTAAAGTAAGGCTTCATATTTTTTAGTACATTTTTATAACTTGTAAAATTGTAACTTGAAATATTGAGTTATATTCTCCTTGTATATGGAAATTAAGACAATTTCAACTCTAGCCCCATCTTTGGAGAAGCTTTCATAAAAATATAACTTCTAAATGTTGGTGTTTATGTCTTTGGGTTTTATTGCTTATTTTCAATACTAACTTGAGAGTTTTGGAAATCATTACTTGTCAAAGTAAAACACCCAAATATGAATCTATATCATAAATAGGGTGATTTAAAACTTGATAAAATTTGAATCATGTTTGTGATCTCACTCTGTGTAGTCTCAAATGCTCCTCACCATAAACAATAATTGTAGCAAAAGACATATCCATTTGCATACTTCCCCCTATTGTACAGCAGGGTCTAGATAATAGAATTCTGAATTATGGTGGAATATTTGTAACAAAAATGTCTAAAACTACGCTCCCTAAGGAGTGTCAAAACAGAGTGTCACAACTAGATCTTCAGTTAGTCCAAGAGCAGTGCTTTATTTGGAGAAACAAAAGTATATAGATCATGATAATATATGCAGTTTTGAGGTGTGAAGTTGGTCCATAATCACTTTTGGCATAGGATTATGAGAGGCCCCAATATCTAACGCCACAATTCTATAAAATTTAATCATGGACTTTAGAGTGACATAAAAAGGAGGGACATTTTCATCAATCATATCGAGAACTAAGACCAAAAACCAACGGGGTTTTTCATTGTATAAACTAATTACATCCCCCTCGGCATCAATGCTTTAATATTGAATCATTTAGTTGCTTGATTCTTGTAAGCTTAGAATTTTAAGAAATTCATATAGTGGAATTGGAATCTTAACTCTCTCTAATTATTTTCCATTAAAAGTTGTTGGAACAAATTTTTGGGCTGAATTTTGGTCATTTTACTAATTAAGTGGTTTGAATTAATTTTGTTTGTGTCTCAAGTGTCTTATTGGGCTTCATTAATAGTAAAATTCTTGGTCAATCTAAGATCGGTCTTGGCCTCAAATCATATATTCTCCCTAATTCCAATAATAGATATTCGGAAGAAAAGGATTGATACTTTGAAACATGAGAGGCCTCCTGATTTTCCATTTGAAAGATTTGATTAGAAGACATTGAGATAAGAGTATTTTGCAATGATGTATCACTAAGACAATTGTTATCACATGTATTCCTAATGTGCAGTTTCTTTTGGGTCTTGATCATCAATCATCGATGGAGGTTGGATACGCTGATCGGTATTTGGCATTTGCAGATTTGAAATTTTGAAAAGGTCCTTCTGTTGAACTTGGGATCTATTTGTAGGTGGTTGAGGTGTTTTGGTTGTTCTTAAATTTTTCGAAATTCTATTTGAAATATTTCTTAATAAATAATAAATTTCATCTATCTTATGATATTCATCCTTAATTTTTGAAAAATAAGTACTTTTTTCTCTAGTTTTTAACTTTCTTTCGCTTTTTTAGCCTTTTCTTTAAATTTGTTGATCAGGTACTATTTTTCCTCAACCTAAATATCATTTGTTTGCATATATTCCAAGGTGACAAATCTTATTTAAGAAATCACTTATTTGTCAAATCATCATCAAATCCCTTTAAAAATCTATTAACCAAAATATGTTGGTGGTTTGTTACCGGTGGCATCTTGTTATAGATTTTATTGAATATTTTTATAAAATCAAAAAAAAGCTCAACAAGGTTTCTTTTCAAAATCATTAAATTCGGTAATATAATATAAGAGATCCTTTTTATTCATTGCTTTTTAAATATATTGGTTAATTTCTTCCATGTTCAAATTTAATTGTCATGTAATTGTCTAAACCGGTTCTTACATTTCCTTCAAAGGATTGAAAAAAAAGTCTCATGTATACACCTTCATGTTCAATGTTGATGTTATACGGTAATATCTAGAAATGCGGCTAAATGATCTTCAACGGAAAATCCGGTCTCTCAAACAAACTTAGGTAGGTGTTTAAGATATCCATCTGGAAAATCGTTAACTTGATTGGGAATAATTAGTGCATCATAATGAGCACAGAATGATGGAACTGAAACCAACAAGCTATATTACAATGAATGAGAGTGAAGATGATGAAAGAACTTGAAGTATAAGATGATGATGAAGGTTTGGATAACATTCCTTTGATATGATGAGAATAACTTGTATATTTTTTTAGGAAATCTTTGATTGGATCACTAAATTACGCAATTTTGGATCAAATTTTCCCTTGCCTTCAAACAAAGGATTTGTATACCATTATCTTCAAGTTTTTCCAGAAGTTGTTGAAGAAGTGTGAATGATGGAGGAGATAAATCCTTGGTTTCAATTTAGGTAATTGTGTCCCCAATTAAGTTAGGTTTAGGAAGATTCCTAAAATTTAATTTGAAATCAGACAAAATTGATAAACAAGAAAGGTGTTAACTCTCCTTCAATTTCAAAGGCGAAGGATACTGGGAAACCTCATGCCAAATTTAGACTTGGTATCTGGCCCTACCAAGTCGGAGAGGGCTCTCTCAAGATTAGTCTACAACCAATGGAAATAGATGGATAGTATGAATATTGCATTAGTTGTAAGCTCAATAAAGTTTGATTAGGGCTTTTTGTTTAAGTTTGTTGGATAATAATGTAAGTCTAGGAACTAGGTCCGGTATTTCATAAGGTAGGTTGTAGACACATAGATGATAGAAAGATAAATATGAGAAGTTGAGGAAAACAATTGGAATTTTCATTATAGTGTAGTGACGAAAAATTCATGTAGAAAAGTAAAATGAGCATATGATATGAATTCATTTAATTATAATATAAAAAAAATTTACATGAAAATATCATATAAAATAGAGCATGTGAAATGATGTATTATTCTTAAAACTTATGACATTACCACAGAGAAGAACACCAGGTGTTCTCAGAATTACTTAATCATCAAATGAAAAAAATGGAAAAACCTTTGTCACTAACCATATCACCGAAATCACCGTAATAACAACTACATTTTTGTAAATTTAACTTCTACAAATAATCGATACACTAGTGCCAAGAGTGAGAACTTCGGATATCCCACCCTCTCCAATGACTTATTTATGAGTACATGTAGAAAAATAAAAATAATATTTTACTAAGGGTCAAATC
Source organism: Pinus albicaulis (assembly GCA_034641835.2). Classification (NCBI taxonomy): domain Eukaryota; kingdom Viridiplantae; phylum Streptophyta; class Pinopsida; order Pinales; family Pinaceae; genus Pinus; species Pinus albicaulis. Next base: position 36,732 of record MU968332.1, read on the forward strand.
TTGATCAAATTAGCTAATTAATGAACCTAATGACTCGCAGCCTAATTCTAAGTTAGAAACAACTTTCCCTTTTTAGCTAACAAGGTGGGTTTTTGTCTCAAGTCATTAAACATAGATCCTTTAACAAAGATGACCATGAATAGGCTCATTAACCATCAAACAAATCATGAGCTAGTGACCCATCGAACATTTTATCTTACCCTGGGTGTATAGGAAAAGTCCTACGAGCCCAGTACGGTGAAAAAATTACGGAAGCGCGACGTCTGGCAGTGAGAAGGACAACAAATTTGGCAATGTGTTTTGATGAAATTGAGGGATATTTGAACTTTTATGAATGTTGTTGCATGAATATTATGATGTATACTACACCTCTACGGTTTCATGTGACCAAAAATACATCTTCAAGACACCCAAAAACTTATTAGAACACAACTATCGTTAGCGTAGTGAGTGACTCAAAATAGTGGCGGAAGGGTGAAAACCAGGCAGTTTGGACACTTTTTTTTCATCAAAATCCATGAACTAAAAAGTAACCCAAGTAGATTTCTGGAATGAAATAACCAAAATACACCTCCATATGCTTTCCAATCTTCGTTGGATCCTCTAGGAAAAAGCACGGTGAGCACATCACATGTTTACGTACTTATTAGTTTTTCACCATCACAAAAACTCAAAAATCCTCCAAAATTTGCCAAAATTTCTCTCCTTTTAAATATTTTGTCCTGTCTCAAACATTTAAGTATGCATCAACAAATCGATTCAAAATATATTTTTTTCTGCCAGTCTTTCTTGGGTTCTTTTGAGAGCTTTTATTCATGTTTTTCACTAATCTTGAAAATCAAATTTCTTGTGTAATAGTGCCTTGCAATGTGCCTCTGTATGGAAGTGTCTCTTTTTTCCTTCTTGAGTAATTTCTCTAGGTGATACCATTTACTACCCAAGAAGCCATAATTGTATGTCTTCTTCTTCAGCGACTATGATGTCATTGATGTCTTTGTGGGCTTGAGAGGATGATCTTTTTCATGTTTTCTCTTCTTGTTTCTCTGAATTTGGGCCTTATTGGTTTGTTCATGAATGTCTTTGTCTTTATAATTTCTCCACATCAATTATGGCTTACCCTTTCCTTTTCTACCACATCATCTTCCTTGTTGGATGATGAATGGTCTAATTTTAGTTTTTTCTTTTCAACAATAGGTTTAGTTTTAGCTTCCTATTATCTTGTTCCAGAAATATACCATAAATTTGCCCTTGGAAAGATCATTTTGAGCTCCCCGATGTTTTGTGCCTCTTTATTTTTAACTATGTCTTCAACTTCCTTTTCATCATGGTGTTTTGGTAGGTCAATCATCTCCATTACAAGAGGCACCTCATCATGTGATGTTGGAAAAGCGGTGTATTTGTCTCTACTGTTGATTATACGCAGCTTCAATGTGCTTTCATCCCTCACAACCTCCTTGTGTAGTTTCTTAGCATTAAGCAATTTCTAGGTCTAGGTGTAGGTATCTCCTTTCATTCTCAGTGGAAAAAACTAACCACAACACCACCTCTTATGTGGAGTCTCTTTGAAAACTCTACTCTAGGTTGAGATTTTGTCACCAATAGCATAACCAGTGACCCAACCTCTTGTGGTCTGGTGATGAAGAACAGCAGAGCTCTGTTGAATTGGGGTGATGAGTAGATACTCCAGAAGTTCTTCCATGGCATGTTGATCTATGTGATCTGGTGTAGAACTATGACTTTGATCCAAATCATGATGAAACAAGCTAGTTGAATGATCCTTTCTATTGCAACATTTTGTCACATCACCAATCCCTATCCTAAACGTTGGAGGACCATTTCGATATGTGTATTTTCCTTACCTTAAAAGTTCCACTTCATCCCTTTCCATGAAGATTTCCTCTATTGATTATTCACAGAGCAGACTCAAAAACACATGATTTCAGGTTGAGGAAATTTCGACGAAAATGAGCAATGTCATCACGTTGAAATTGATTGGCTTCTCATCAAAAAACCTAAGTTTAACTATTTCAAACCAATTCTATGCTTTGAAGATTAGCCCCCTTTAGTTTGAGAGGCTCTCTCCAATGAGGGTTGTGATTTTGAATAATGATATTACTAGATGGCTAACTCTGGAATTGTAACTTGCTTTATAGGATTTCGGGTTGAAAAATGCGAGCTTGCTACCATTGGGCTTATGGAGTCAAAATCGGTAGTTCCGGTGAGAGTGGTTATTCACATGGAAGGTAGAGGCAAATAGAGGTCTTTAACGGAGGCAACTCTTTTAAACACAAAGAAAAACACGGTCATTTCATCACTAAAAGTCAAAGCATAATATTATGAATTACGAGCTGATAGGTGGAAATATACGCAAGTAAAAATTAAGATAAATATCGATGAGATATCAAAAACCTCATGAGAATATCGGTATGTCGAAGAATGTCACTTTGTGTGCAGTATTGGTAAAAGCATAAACGATGATTTGGCGCAAATATTCTCAACATACTACTTCTATTTTTTTGTCTATAAATAGACATTCTTTGTGAGATGATGCAATTTGGTGGCTAGATCCTCGGAATTCTCCTGAAGCACCTTACATAACTTAAATCAATAACTTATAATAGAGGAAACAGGGCATTTATCTTTTAAATAAACTGTCTGTTACTTGACTTTATCTCTTATTTATTACATTCCTCTATCTTATCTCTGCTTTAATTACATGATAGTTACAAATTGAATGTCCACATGCTTGAGAGACACATGACCAAATTCATCCCCACTTTGCATATTTAAAACCCTCCTAGTTTATGGAGACATAACCACCTTTTTTAGGAATGTATGACCTTCATCTTCAATGTTGTTTTGAGTGATGACTTGGCTGCATAGCACTCTCTTTGAGTCATAAATATCTACTAGTGAGGTCATACGAAATGTTTCGTCCAGTGGAAAAAAGCTGCTTAAAAAGTGCTCAAACCTTTAACAATTTCTCGCTACGAAAATAGAGCCGATTTTCGTAGCAGTTTTACAATAGCGTGGGAAAAATGTTTTCCATCTGTCCTCTTCAATTATTTGTTCCATCATGTTAATCATCATGACCTTTTCTATGGATCCCCTCCTTAAAACATGCAAAAATACACTCTAAATACAGCAAGACACCTATAGGTTTTTTAGCCAACGTATTTACGACGACACAAGGGTTTGCTACGAAGCGTATAAACACGGTGCCCCTTTCAAAATTGTCTTCAAAAACTAACCTCCATTGAAAAATATTGATTCTGCGTATTTATGAACCTCATAAGACATATTCCATCTCAACTTACTCTGCTGTGGTGTTTCCTCCTCATTTACAATTAGTTGACTTATAGCTCTTCCACCACAGTCCTTTGCAAACGCTATTTTCCGACTCTTCATGAATTAGTTCGGTGCTCTTGAAGATCTTTCATACAGCCCTTCAATGTCTTTTCTTGTATTGGGTATTAATTTTACACTTTTTATGTGCTTTACCTCTCCTCTTAGTGGTTGAGTCCACTTTATCATCTTTGCGTTATTAGTCTTTGAGACATTGTGACTTGATCTTCCCAGATCTTCCTCATTTATTCAAGCGAACCCTTTCGGCTCTATTATTCTTTGCCTCTTTCTTGGACAGAAGTATCTCTTCACTGCCTCTCCTTTCTCCTTAGGGAACAATTGCAGTTTTCATTGATTTTCTGTCTTTACCCTTATTTTGTTTTATAACTAGCTCTTATTTTCATGTGAGGAGAGATCTATGATGTTTTAGTGGTGCAGAAGAGATTTCATAGATATTCTAAGTCTCTTCTTGTTTCCATGACCTTTCTTGCATGTCTGGTCATTGGATTTCTAGGTTTAAACATGAAACCAACATGTCTATATGACCTAACTTTTAGCTATCTTTGCTGCAAAGCTTTAAGACGATCGGAGTTTCTTGATATGGTTGTATAAGATATCCTCCTAATTTACCCTTAACATTGTTTGGCTCCTAGTAACTCTCTTATTTATATGTTTTAACGACTGTTTGATTTTTGTTTTTTCGGTGTGGCTTTAGGTGTGTCAATCTTCTACAAAGCTCTTGTCTCCATGCTCAACGGTCCTAGTGGGATGATCTATTTTCCTTCTTCGACTTCCTACGCCATGGCGCTGTGTTGTGAGCGGTGGTACTTCTGGGTTTGAGAACTCTTTAGGGTGACCGTCAACTTCAAAACCACTCATGAACGAAATTATGTCTAATATCCTCTAAATCCCCTCTTAAACTCCTCTGGCAACAACAACCAATCAAACCATTGTGAAGAGAGAAGTTTTAAATTTCGTCTGTTTTAACTTGAACCTTAACACGAAATTTTCCTAGACTTATGTATAAATAAAAGGGAGCAGGTCAAGTGGCCTCTTAACCACAAAATGCGAGAAGAAGCACAAAATTAGTGAGAGTGAACCATGTACGAAACCTTTCTACCAAGGTAAAGTACTTAAATAATCATCGACAAGCATCGATAGTTTTCCTTCATGAAACTCCTAGGGATGGAATTTTTAGATCAATTTCACTGTGCTGTGGCTTGATGAACTCTACGATCCTGCATGGTGAATTTGATGCCTTTAAACCATTTTTCCCCTCCTATGAAGTTCATGTTGCTACTAAAATGTTGTTTGGTGTTCTTTTGTGAGGTTTAACATTCACAGCATTTCATCATTGGTGACTGAAAAATCTTGAAACCTAGATGGAAACCAACACGATCTTTATTGAGTGCAAGAAACCTATTCTTCTAAAAATCTCCATGGTAATTTAGGTCTTCATTGATAAAATTCATGTCCATGGGCTCATACCTGTAGCGTTGACCACCTTGTTTGTTTCTTCATGCCGGCCATGGTGACTTTATATCTTCTCGACCTCGCTTGCTTGATGATCCACCTCTGACCTTTGAATACTTAAAAACCTACTTGGCTCGATGAATACATTCTCCATAAATTCAATAACATGCAAAGATAAGCAGAATAGGCAAAATACTAATTGGGTAACATTTTATGGTTCAGCTGACAACTCATCCCTTAATCATGACACATGCATACTATAAAGAGCTAATGATGACTCGGAAGTTGTCTTTGTACGTTTAGTTAAGCCACTGGAACTCGGGCCAATATCCCCACCTAACTCCTCCAGTAACGGTATTACTTTGCGCCAGTTTGACAATACGGACGAGAAAAATAATTTTTTAGTGATGTGTCTATGGTTATTCTTTGGGAATTTCACTACGAAACTATTCGACATTTAGCGTAGCAAAAAGCGCTATTTCACGGTATAAAACGCTACGAAAATTTGTAAAATTGGCTTAAGTGTCATTTTCAAATTTAAACGCTTGGGAAATAAAAAATGACACTATTGATGGCTGACGGGACATGACATGACCTAAATGGAGGTGGCTTTGAACCTTGGGATAGGTTAAACATGTAAAAATGAAAGTTTCCTATGTAACTTGAATGATTTAAGGAGACCTTTGATAAATGAACTTTGATACATGTCAAGTAATGTTTTACATTTCTGATTAAGTAACAATGGCTCCACTTTGGGTTGGTGTGCCCTATTGTACACCAAATAACCTGTAGTTCCGGTGCCATCCATCTTTTTTGAAAATAAAAACTGCGAAATTTGCAGGCTTTCTTCAAACTCTAATGACGCTTCACCTAGAACAGCTTGATGATCAACTTGTCTTTATCGGCGGAAAAAGCATAATAAAATGGAATATGTACAATGGAATGAAAAATCGAGGTAGAACTTAAGAGGAATAGGTAGCTAGGCTGCCATTGACGGAGCCCTCTGGCACAAGGTTTCCATCCATCTCCTGCGGTAGGGAAGTGTTGTTTCCATGGAATGAAGCCTCACATGAGAATGAACCTTTCAGATATTCTAAAACTTACCATGCTTCCCCTTTTCATGCAATTAAGCACTCCACTTTAATACCATATTGAATGCGAAAAGTTTTCCTTCCTTTGACCTTCCCTGTCAAATGTCTTTTTATTCTGTTTTGAGACTATTGATTGTTGTTATATATTCCTCCCTTTTTTCTTGTAGAGCTATCCAAATATTTTATTCTCATAAATAATTGGGCTCCTTCTGGTTGTGGGCTTATAACAAATGCTCAAGGATGTAAGAAAAATGGCTTCAGCTCCATATACCAACTCATAAGGTGAAGTACCAATTGACCTTTTATACACATACTCTATCAGCCCATAGAGCATGCTTTAGCTTCAAATTCCATGATGTTTTATTTTCCTACAAGACCTTCTTAATAATTCATGATGCTTTTGTTAGAATGTAATATTTCCAAAATTTGCTTGCACCAGGAAATTGGAATATTAATTTTGCTAGTGTCCTCGGGAGAGGAATAATTGGTGAGAAGCCCATATTTTAAAATAACGATCAAATCCACTCATGGTGTGGAGAGGATCATGGTGCCGAGTTTTGGATTTTACACTCTCTGATGTGAACGGGGACCTTACGCATATGAACAAAAGTCAGATTTGACCAAGTCAACATCATAAATGGAGGAAGGAGTGGTCAGCAAATAAAAGAGCTCAATGTGAACAAGGCTCAGCCTAGATAGCTATATGTGGTCTGGATTGAAGACCCTTAGGTGTGAAAAGTGAGAAGCAAATTGAAGAGTCATCTTTGACCAAATCAAAAAACGCGATTTAGAGGAGTAAGCTCACAATGAAGACACAACACGGTTTTGGAGGGAGATTGTTTGTGTGATGGTGGGAACCCTATTGGTAGGTTAGGTAGAAGGCTACTTAGTTTATAAGGAGAAGGATGGCAGCAATTTGGAGGTTAGATTATGTATTACATTTTCATGTACGCGGGCCACGCTCTCTTGGTTATTTTGTTGCGATTGCGGTGTTGCTTAGCACTAAGGGATTCTGTTTGAGAATTCCTTCTCTTCCCTTGAGTAACTCTTGGAAGATATGGTCATCATTCCTCATATCTAGCATTGGTTCCAAGCTTTAGTCTCTGGTTCGATGCGGTTTAACGGGATTTTGGTGCAGTTTGTAGGGTGTTGTGAGGAGGGTTGAAAACCAACTTGTCTAAGTTGATTTTGCGGAAGGAGGAGGTTCATGTATGGGAGATCGGTTTGGAGAGTTGTTAGGATGATATCAGATCATTTTAGTAGGCAACTCATTTTTCATCACCTACGAGCGTTGGTATTCCATTTAGGAATTGCGTTATTCTCGAGCGATTTTAGCGATGACTCTTGGCTCTTTGGAGAATTTTCCTATGATTGGACGATGAGTTTCTTCCATGAAAGACAACGAATATAAAATTATCTTCATTATTTAAACCTTGTCGCACTCCTTGTGCTTTATTTTTCAATAAATTATTCATTCCTACTTCTGAAAATCACTACATATTCAAAGTGAATTCAAAACCCTTCAAGGTTCTCTAGCTTTGTATAAAGGAGACTAGATCTCATTTTTTTACGGAAGCATATTGTCTAATATAATTCCGGATATATTTTTTTCTCTACCATTTATTTGTATAAAACCTATATTAGGCATGCATTTCTTTGTACGATGTTCTTGTGATGCAGTATTTGCAGGGTTTTAGCTCTTTTGTAATCCTAGGTGTAGAGATACGTTTAACCACCTAGTTTGATTATTTCATCTCTATTAAGATTTCGGTTATATATTGGCTGATATGTCGGATCCAAGAGTTAATTTGTTATTTTATAAGCATAAGTTGCTATAAATGCATTTTAGTGCATGCTTGTTGAGGTACATTCCCAAATTTGGAATATTACGGTGGTATCGAAAGCAAGATCTTTGGCATAGGCACAACAAACTTCAAGCCAAAGTGTACCTAGAAAGAGGCTAGAATGATGAAGAGGATGGGTTTACTCTTATCACTTTTCAAATCCAGTAAGGCCTCTCAGGGAGAGTTGTGAAAAAGAAGGAGAGAGAAGGAGCGGTGAAAAGGTAGAGAGTTTCAAGAGGAGGAAGAGCCATGCACTTATTGTGATCGAGAAGAAGACCGATTATTTGAGAGAGCTTGAGAGCATTGGGACATATCATTTCCTTTTGATAGGAAGGGCAATTTTGTGGAATATGGAGACACTTGGATCACATGGTTCTAAGTGAATACCTTGTTGAGTACAAGTCAACCTAGAGCCTTCAAGGAGACTCCTCTTTTCCTCGATTCATTAATTTTGAGGAAGGAAAAGGCCATATGTCCAAAGAGCATCAAGGGCAATATGTTTCTATTTTCTACTTACGATGGGTCATCTCTGACCAGAGTTTGGGCAAAGAGACTTAGTGCATTATTCCTACTACATACGGTGGTGGAGGACGAAAGTTGGTACCTAGAAGGTGAAGCCATGATTGGTAGATCGGCCATTTCAGGCCATACAAGGGTAGTCAATTTTGTGAATTACTCAAAGGTTGATGGGAAAATTTGGTGAAGGAAGAAGCCAGAGGAGAAGGAGCCCTCACCCCAAGTGGAGAGGATTGTGCCGGCGTTGTCACAACTACGGAAACCAATCCTCAACAAACTCCAGTTGGAGAGCCAGCCTGTTGGAGGAGAAGCCATTATAGAAACACAATATATTCCCAAATTTCATCGAGTATGCAACATTTTCATCTCCTATTGTTTAGTAAATCTGTCGATTGCATCTTGCTCATTTGGAACCACATGATTTCTTCATGACACCTTCCACCTTCGGCTTGATGGGAATGAATGGAACACCATCACAATGGGCCAATGAGGGCTTTCACACCACATGTGAGGTTTGACATGTGAATTCTTGAATATTGGGTGAACTTTTCTCCGTCAATTTATACGGAACCACATGTTCATCTTGGAGTTGAGACAACGAGATAGCGAGGCATGGAGGAGGGGGTTACTGCTTCTTGTCAAGAGATAGCGATTGAGGGGCTTTGCCTTCAACCCACTTGGATCCTTATGGATTCGAATGATCATTAGTGTGGGATATTTCCTAGAGAGTTGTTACACAACATTTTGTGACCGTCCCTACAATCCTCGTCAAGTATGTTGGAGGCCTATTTCATGACACCTTGAATAGTTAAATGTCACGAAAACACCTTCATATAATCCTCTTGCATAAGCACGATCATTCTCCTAAAGAAAATTTCTACGAAAAACACAAAAATAGATGTTTTTGCCTTGGCGCGACTAGCCGAGGTCATCCCTTGCGCCAGTGGAAATCACCCACAGAGGGTCATGCTTCCAGTACTGTCCTGTGTTCCTTGAAAAAAGCTTATTATTAAGGGATGTTTAAAAATAAATGGGCAGAGATTTTATTCTAAAAATCCGGAATGAGAATAATCAAAATAAGTTGAGTGGTTTGGCTCCGGATCTCCTTGTATGGAAGTGATTTTCCATCTCTCCTTAGAGCTTCCTAAGAGATAGGACCTATCCCATGATTATAGGGATCCCAACTTCCGCTTGTCATCTATAAAAACCTTCCTCCATTAACAATATTGTTGAACCTTGGAAGAGTACAGATATTGAGAAGGCACAACATTAAGAGGGCTACGTGGGGAGAGATTTGTCCAAATCCCAGAAAGCGAGGCTTTGTTGAGATGCACTCTGGCTATGAGAAGCCCGAAGAAGGAAGATCATACAGCATTAGATAACTTGGTTGTAATATGTCCCTTTTTTCATCTTATAATATAAGTGACTGCAATTTTTGTTCATTCATATGTTTACTCTTTTATGTAATGCTGGCAATTGTATCTTCTCTAAATGATATATAGTTATGTACTTTGAATATTACATTGTACCATCATTTCTTTGCATGTGTATAGGTATAGGACATGTCAAATGAGATTGATCTTCCGGGATATATGAGGATGAGGGAGCGTCGCTTCTTCTATAAACAACAACAGTCGTGGGATTTAAGGTAGGCTACTCATCGCGATCTTTGTCTTTCTTATAACTAGGAACCAACGTCATTGGTAGTTCAATTTTGCTAGACCAAATCTCTGACTAGTGGGATTGCCTCTTTCATAGAGGATTACCTCCTCAACAATTTAGCGACTTTGTTGAGGAATCAATATGAGTTATTCCTTCTTCCTTTTTAGGTCGTTCTTGTTTGATTGATTTATTTTCTTTGTTTCATCTTCCTTGGTGCTTAAAACCTTGTTTGACCCCTAGGGCTAGAATCTGGAATCTCTTTTCTTTTTTTTTTTTTTTTTTTTTTTTTTTTCATCATTTTCTAAATGTTCCAGTTAACGAGTTTTTCACAACAGGTCATATGAGCGCACTTGTTGTCGAATTGTTTGGTCTTAATATTTTTGGCGGAGATTATAGCGAACGAGCACGCAACTCTACTTGGTGTTAGGGTTTGCTTGCTTTTAGGCTCTCTGACTTCTATTTTGGTCCTAGTTCATTTTCTCTATAGTTCTTGATGCTTTAAATCTTGTTCCTGTATTTAGCCCACCATCTCCCGGTTTTTACTTCCTTTTCCATTAATTTAGCATTTCTCCTAAGGCTTCTAGGTGCTTCGGTGTCTTTGAGCACTCCCATAGGAGATTTTAGTCTTTACTTGCTTGGTAAATTTTTTGTGCTAATTCATCTTGCTTCATTCCATTGGATCATTGTGTTTATTGAATGATTTCCTTCTCTTTCGTTTCAATATTTCTTTGTGTTGCTCCAAGCCTAGATCACCTGAGTTTGTTTGAGTCTCTTTTGAGATTCTTCTTCGCTTTAAGGATTTTGTCATCGATTTGAGTCTTTTGATTGTTAATAATTGGTAAGAACTTGTTTTTTTCAGCTCTCTCACCTGTTCTAGAATTGGTGTTTTCATTACTTTTTCATTCCATTTAGTACATTTTCTCTAATATATTGAAAAATACAAAAATAAATCTTTTTCATTTTATTGGCATAGTGAAAATTGAATCTCTTTTGCATTACTAGTGTTATATAACTCTAGAGAGAGATTTTCTAGTTTCGTTAGCTTGCATTGAAACGATAGTGGATGTTTGTGTGTTAAATTTTGTTGTCGTTTTGAAATATCTCAACTCTCCAGCTGAATAGCTCTTCATTGAACAAAATGATATTTTGTGCCACATGTATTTTCATTTCAGAAATTTTATGAGATCCAAAAATTAAGTAGGGCCTTGAAGAAATTAGGCTTATAAGTGAAAGATCAACTTTAAACCTAAAGGCAACATTGAAACATTAACGAAACATCATTAAGGTGAAATTATATTCCTGGCATCTTTAAACCTAATGAATGTGTTCATACATCTGACGATAGCTGTGCAGACTTGCTCCTCCTTGCAGTAATATAAGGGGACCCGATGAGTTTTAAATCCTTTATCCACTGGAAGCAGTCTCTGCCTTTTCCACCGCATGTTTGTAGGATGGCATTGGAAATTACTGTATCATTAAGCACTTGAATTTGATTTCTGTTTCATTTTGAAATTATTCTTGGAAGTTAAAACGGAATATAAATTTTGTACCTGAATTACCGGAGAAGCGGAGTCATTTGATCTTTCTTGACTCATAAATTTGAAAAGATGTCTCAGCGCTTGTATTCATGTTTTAGTGAAAATAAATAGAGTCATGTTACTTGTTTGAACTCTTGAACATAGTATTAGTTTCAGTTTAGTGATAAAAATTAATCACCTACGATCTGCCATTGAGTTGATTTTAAAATTATATTAATGATAAAACACGTAGTTTGCCATTGTGTCTTTGTTTTTAATCTCTTCCTCCGCAGGCCCCCATTCAGGCTGAACAGAACCCTTGATTTCATCTCTTGTTGGTCATATCTGGAACGTTCCAATTAGGTCTCTCTCTTTGAGTATCGATAACCAATATGTCAAGTTTTAGTGAGCTTGTTCATATTTAGAACTCCCCTTTGAACGTACGATTGATTTCAATTGGCCATATAAATACTTTGTTTGAATTTGGAGTAGGGGGCCGCTTACTCCTCTTGCTTAAATGTCACTGCAACTCTGTCATTGCTCCTAGTCTTTCGTACGTCTTTTAAAGAAAGTCTCACGGTAGGGTGGGATGTGAATGGTCACCTTCTCCTAGTGAGAATTCTCCTTGGTGAAGATGCCGGCTTTTTCAAGACAAATTGTTGTATGTTGAAATCATCTCTGTGGTGGACCTGGGTCTTTGAAGTGATTAGCGACACTTCGCTGTCTGTGGGGTGTCGAATCCATCCACGAAATAAATAATTGTGTTCGGGATAATATATCCCTTTCTCGACATACTTTTATTAATTGGCACACCATTGAACCTACGTACGTGTGGGCGCATCTATGCTTGTGTCACTACTTGGTCAACTGGGACATAAATGGGTTCACGAACGGGCCTTCTTGTAATACTGTTCCGATGTTTCTCAAAGGTCTTGCGTTGTCTTTAGGCCCTCGATATCTGGGGTTGGTCGGTCCTCTAGAATGTTAACCATCCTTAATTTTCATTATGGAGCGGATGGTGCTACGATTCTGTCTGTTATATCAATACAATGAGCAAGAAAACCCCTTCGTTTTCTGTCACGAAACTCCTCCAGAGTATATTAATAATTTTCTGTCTGCAACACAAGGCGGCCCTCCCAAATGTGAGAAGCCCCTTGAGACAACCTTCTGTTTAGCGAAGGTATGCTCTAAGACTGAGGACAACCCTTCCGAGGACAACTTTTGACTTGGCGAGGTTATGCATATGACCCGCAAGGACAACCCTTATGGGGTACAACCTTGGGTCAACGGGGGTTGTTTCACGGTGCGAAACCGTCTTACAATCTCCAAGGTCAGCCTCGCCAGCCTCCTGCAGCGGTCGCAGAGGCCTCGGGGGCAAACAAAAACTAGGGTATCAGCACAGACCGTCATGTGGTTCTGGGGGGGAAAACCCATCCTTATAAACCTTTGGTCGAAACCTCATTTCAGCCCAGGTCGGAATGTTTAACGAGGCCCATCTTGGGTCCCTGTCACGGGTCAGGCGGATTCTCGAGGCACAGCACAGCACGCACCCCACGCCGCTACGGACGCTTTCTGTTCAACAAGAACGACACCAATGTCGGCCATCGGCCCGGAGTCCTTTGTTCCCAACTAGGGCAACACCTTGCGGCCAGAATCCTTTGTTCCAGCCGGGACAATGTGCACAGCAGCCAACACGGTCGGTGGCGCAATCTGTTGTGCCGGCCCAGTCACTGTGCACCCTGCTTATCCCGGACTCAACGAGGTCCCCTTACTGTGGAACCATTTCGACCCCAAGGCGGTGTTACCTTCAGGGTCGGTCTCGACTGGTTTACAACCCGCCCCAAGGTTTGGTTATTGACCAACAACAGCTACTTATGTCCACAATAAAATCCATGCAACGCTCCAAATCGAATACATATAATCGGAGATACGATCTTACGGTAGTTTATCGGCCCCGTGTCCTAGTTTTCGGTAGCCATATTAACCCAATTGTCGACTTATACTATGGTCGAGTCCTGCGGGATAGAACCAATGGGGGCGAGTTATTCTCAGCAGGGTGATATGGAGGTACGAGTCCAGTGAGGGGGGTGGGCCGCCTTCGCCCAACCCTCAATTTCCTTTCTCTGCTTATTGGAATTCTTAGGAACGTGCCCAAATTTTGATAGTCGATTCTTCATAATCCATATTGACACTACGGTCGACGAAAGGTGTCCATTGATTGTCCTAAGTTTGAGGGTAAATTTGAAAGACCCCCCCGAAGCACATGTCATGACATATCATTTGTGGTCTTCTTCGAACTCTTGGATAGATGACCCTGGGTTGTCTACATCTTTTCCAACGCACTCTCACAGACACGCTACTAAGTGGTACATAAAACTGCCCCCTTAAAGTATTTTTCAATATTTGTGTACAACTTTTAGCATTTACGAGCGCATTTTCAATTACGGATTTCCGTGCAAGCGGGATGCATCTCCTGACATCTACCGAAATAAAATCGAAAGCCACTCATATTTCAAATTATGTTCACGAATGAAACCCGGTCGTCATTTAGCAGTCAATTTTGACATTCCTAATCGGTATGCTCGCTGGTTTCACTACACTCCTTTGTCCAATAATATTGCACGAGATATTGCTATTAGGGGCATGTGTAACCGAGGAACAAGCAAACTATCGCCAGTCTATAAATTTGGTATGCTCCAAGTCCAACACGTTATACGATATCTTGAGTGATGATCCACGTCCGAGGACCTCTAAAGCACTAGCTACTCCATCAATATATGGTGTTATTGGTTACTGTTTCTCGATTCTGTAGGTCTTCTAATGGGGAAGGATATCAAATTCTTCCAGCAATTCTGTCCTCCATTTTCTCTCGATTATGGTAAAACGTGAAGGTCAGTATGTTGAAGCTAATCCTGTGGAAAAAAACTTCCAAATGTAAGAAGAAAATAAAGGCAGCCAAATCCAATGCCCCAAAACCATCATCTGGCTCCAAACCTGTCTGCAGTGATGGTTACAATGACTTAGTGCACGATGCGCGGTAAGAACCACTATACCAAAGATTTTCCTAGGCAATTCGAGGTTAGTCAAAATTCTTAAGACTCTAAAGGAACTGCGGAACCAAAGAACCTTTTCCATCTCGGCGGACGAAATGGTGAAAGCGACGTCTCTTCATCACCGTTTGGGTCTCGATTTCATGATGAATGGTGATGCTGCACCTATTTCTGGCCCTCGGTTGAAGGATTGTAAGATCCACTGTGACGGTATGAAGAAGTCATTAGTGGCCTCCTCCCCCGCACGCTCTTGGCTCCCTAGAAATTGGTGGGTGCCGAACACCCATTGTGGCCTGCCCAAAGGTGTTCTCCGAAAGTCTTCACTATAATCTGGCTTGTTATCTTTGGTGAGCATTGTCGCCTTTCGAGGATTTAGCACGAGGGCGCCTTTGTGATGTCACGTTGGAAGTACTTCGAGTTTCTGTCAACGGAAAGGTTGCCTGCACGGTGATGGAATTGATCTTGCAGGTTCCCAGCACTTCACCTTCGATCCAGAGAATCGCGTCCCCGGCTTCCGCACCAAGTACGTGCTCATTATGCAAGTTGGCATTAACGACATCATGTTAGAACGTTGTGGATGAAGGTGCCTTTTAGTGTTATGTCATCTTCTTGCTGAAAGGCCATTAGCTCTCAAGCCTCACTTCTTCTCCCGTTCGTGATGTATTTGATGTGGAGAGAATCAAAACCCTTGGGTATTCTGTGAAGTCTCAGAATTGCTTTACCAAGGTAAGGCCGGCCAACGTCCAAAGTGGAAGTGATTGAGTATATGACTCAACTAAATCTTGCAACAAGTGTGATTAGACCCCATGCCATGATAGCATTCCATCCACTCTTTTACGGTTAGGTTTCCATAGAGAAGGTGTTACTGTCGATGGGTTGTCTTTCTTCACCTCATCTCAGGAAAAATATGCCATACATGGATCAATTAAAATCCCCTCGACAATATGAGACCCCGGTCTTTGCAAGGACCTCGTTCTCATGGGTATTTTCATTCTTGCAAGAACACCATTCAAGTCAATATGATCTCTAGGTGGGATGACTGGCCAGATAAATCCCTTATCTGTGAAAAAGGTTGCCTCTTTTGGAAAATCGATGCCTGCGGCCCTGCGTTTAAGTACGTTGTTAAGGATCATTGCGCACGCCCGGATCCTCATCCTACGGTAATTCTCCTTTGAGCATGGCTCTTGGTGTTTATTCTCGATCATCGCTGGCAATGTCGATTCACACAGTCCTTGAGAGGTATGGTACGACGGTATCATGGGAACTGTCTCTTGGGGTCTTCCTTGAGCAGTGGACATCAACATTGCTCGTTTATACCGGCCTAGGGGGCAATGTCTAATAATTGTATCGCATTTTGCATCTACGGTTCCCCTCTCACTTTCAAATACCAATATTGGTCGGTGGTATTGTTGGAAAGTACGAGTAATATCACCCAAACGATGCCTATAAACATCTCCATTAAACCCAGGGTTGTCGAGAACATCCATGTGGAGTCACTTGTTCTCCCAATAAATTCAAGTGTACACTAGCACTTTTCTCTTGAATTACATGGTGTTTTTAACACCGTGGTCTTATGAAGATGCACGGGATCAATCCTGGTATCATCGTGCATGAAATTCCCACCTGTCACGGTACCAAAGCACAATAACGGCACTCTGTGCCTAGTGCATCCTCGAGAAGCCGTAGCTATAAAAGCTAAAGTTGGGGAAACTTCTTAAGCGGGCTTCATATGTTTGATCCCTCTGTGATTTGGTTTCCAATGTTGTCCCTATGGATAAAACGGTCTGATTCGAATCGCCATTGACTATTGGAGATATCAATCGAGCCACCCTAGGGACAGCTATCCCACCCCCGCTAGATCATATCATTGATGATTGTGTGAGGAGTGAGATCTTTTCCCTTGTGGAAGGCTTTTGAGTTATAATCAAATCGGTATCCTTCCATCCAATCAACATAAGACAACTTTCATCTGTTTGTAGGGAACATTCGCTACAAAAGCTCATTTTAGCTTTAAAAACACTAGGAAAATTTCTTCGTCGCTTTATCACCGAACTATGTGAGGTAGCTAAAGGGTTTACGCAACTTCTAAAATGGGGCATCCATTTTATTGGGAAGAATTGCTCAACAATAATGTGTAAAACGTTATCGTGGCTGGTATGCATCACTCCCAACTATCCTTGTGACTTTGCCCTCTGTTTGGCTACGCATTGTTTGCAATTTCCATGGTTCTGGTAAAAGATAACGATGATGGTAAAAAACACGTGGTTTACTATCTGTCTTGGAATCTCTTGAGAAACGCTTTGAGCGCATTATTCCCATGTAGAAAGTTGGCGCTACATTTTCAGTACGAACCATTAGGTGATTTTTTGTTACATCGCTGTTGCGCGATGCTTTGTGATTTCTAACTACAACCGCAACTTACATTTTGACTCGACAATTTAACGAAGTGCTCGAAATGGTTGTGATCCTTCAAGAGTTCGATTTTGTGTTCACTACGCAAATCGAAGAAGTCACTAATTTTGCGATCTCATTTGGTCTCTCCCTACGAATCTGTTTAGTATCAATCCGAGGATCATATCACGGAAGAACTCTCTTCTTAATCAGCACTCTTGATCCATGGTATGGCGATATCATTTTTACCTCCATCATCTACCTTAAGTTCGAGTTAATGAAGGATATCGCTGATAGTTTCCGACACTAGTTGCAACTTCTATCGCATTGTCGGGAGATACCCTATCGTGGGTCGAGATTCAATTTCGCCTGCGCAATATTTGACGTAGAAAAGGGGTGAAAGGTTTTGAATAGTGTCAACGATGTGGCACACAATAGCGGTCACGTATCTTTCGATATGTACACTTTGGGAAAGATCGTAAATACCGAGAGCTGTTCTGGTGCTTGTGTTTAAAGTTGTGTTTTTAACGATGCGTGTCATCGTTATTGCAAGATGCGTTGCGCCACTGCTACCATTACATATTATTAATTACGTGGTGTTTTCCCAAATGGGCATTGATTTTTATGACATATGATAATCCTTCAGGAAGCATGCTTGTATCATCGTTGCCATAGATTGTTTCACAGTGGGCAAAGCATTTCATTGACGCAGGCAATCGCGGTAAATCCATAGTTCATAGCACGTGATGTACGTTTCCAGCGTTCCTCGACACGCCATCACCAATCATGGCTCTCATTTGGAACTACATGATGGTGGAAGCTGACATCAAAGTTGGGCTTGCGTGCGATGGCTAGGTGCCATATTACCTACAGGGAAAAATGGTTGGGTTGTTGCGTGAACAAAGTTATTGTCACGATGCTTCAATGGACTCAATTACAAATAATAAATTGAATTGGCATCTCCAATTGTTTTCTGACTCTTTAGGCCTACCAAACATCGAACGAAAAGTCATTGATTCCACCTTTCCGGGTTTGGTGTATGGTCTAGAAGCTACTCTTCGAATTGAATGTGAGATCCCTTCACTAAAGTTAATTTGTGGAATTACGCACGATACTTATAGGAGGAATAACGTCTCCTATATACTTTTGAGAGAGTTGGATGAAAATCGCCGCTTAAATTTGTATCAGTCATTAAGGCACACAAAAGCGATTAAGATCATTTCGATCAAAGCAGTTTCTCCACACTCTTTGTGAAGAGGGACCTTGTCCTCTTATTATGATCAAGCTCACGAAAAACTTTGGGCAGAGCCAAATTCCAGCCTATGTGGCATGGGCCCTCATCGTGTGTTGAAGAACGGGGGCTTGTGAATTGATCGATTGAAAGGTCTTCTTTAGTGACCCAGGAATGGGCTATACCAAAGAAAGTATTATTACTTGGAATCATTCCATAGTATATGTGTGATGTAATTTTTATTTTTGCATGTGTGGTGTGGTGTGATTTATTTGTATTGGTTCTTTACGGTGTACGGTGTCATACTCATATATGAGTTCTGATGGTGCCTCACATGATGCTGAGAAACTGTCTTGACGGCCTGGGTAATTTAAAATCCTGTACAGTGAGTTGGATAATTACAAGGTGTTTGTCCACAGGTATATAAAAAATAATATCATGGAATATAGTACCATTTTAGAGTCATAGCAGAAATTTATCAACCTTGGTATTCTTTTGTGATGTGCTTGTATGTAGACTCGACTTGTGGTTTTACGAGCTCAATGATCATTATTCGATTTCACAAGAAACCTTGTACATTTTAAGACTATATCGTCTTACCGTTTCTTTAAGGAAATAAATTTTAAGTTACATCACATGTCAACATATACCTAAAACGAATGAATACACTAATAGATGGTGTATGTATAGTATTAGATAAGTTTATGCAATTTATAAAAAACATCATCATATGTAAGCAAGATCCATGTAGAAATAGATATATATATATATGTCAGAATTTTGCAATGTGTGCATCATATAAAATCCAAAAATATGCATTTTTGTTTTAATTACATGCAAACGACATGTCTCTCAAAAATATACAGAAATAAAAATCCCGGAGACTAATCGAAATGGTGCTCATGGTAACACGTCACTGCCCAC
Organism: Pinus albicaulis; assembly: GCA_034641835.2. Lineage (NCBI taxonomy): Eukaryota > Viridiplantae > Streptophyta > Pinopsida > Pinales > Pinaceae > Pinus > Pinus albicaulis. The sequence goes on from MU968332.1 coordinate 55,776, forward strand.
CAAGCACAACGTTAAGCGATGGGTGACTTGGCACCCCTACGATGTACTGATAAGCCATGGGGACATCGGCTAGTGACATAGTACGGAACACGAGCAATCCCCTCAAGGTTGCATGCCGATGCGTCCCCCTCTCCCCCCTCACCTTGAGGGGTCGCCAGCGGCGCGATCCTCCTCCCTATCGGCGACATCCTAGTAGGCCTCTGCGGGCCAGCATACGCATACATATGGGGCAGGGTACATTGAAACACATGCATGTAAACAAAAAATGTGGAAATCCATAAAAATAAAAAAGAATGTTACCATCATCATCCCGGTCCTCCTTCAGTGGAAAGGTGAGAATCTCAATTCAAGTAGAAGGTGCCGCGCCAGGACCGGGTCCTCTCCCGATGATCGGCTATCGTCGGGCCATCCCGAAAAGAACACAAGGCATACCATGACATCTACTAGCCTCCCCTGCCTTGGGCATCGATGCTGCCCATCGAGCCATCAAGCGTGGCTCTCAATGGTGGATACGGGACTGTCGCCCACAGTGACCTTGGAAGATGGCGGCGATTAGGAAGAACGATACTGTGTTGACCGTGCCAAACTACTCCGGTTTGGACACGTTTTTGCATTGATACCATTTGATGTGTTCATAATTCTGGCGCGTAGCCCAATCAAATAATTTTGGGTTCATGCACTGCGACGCTAGGAGAAGTTTGTGTTTTGTTGGCCTCGTGGACGTAAACCCCAAAATACGTATTGGTATGTGCTTTAACTGCGGGTGCTATATCGGGAACGATACGAATATCAACTTTACCCTACGGTCCGTTTGTGCCCCCGTTTTCTCTCATGACCATCGACATTTTCACGAGAGGGCACAGTGCATGTGTAATGACGGACGGGCTACGGGACAATCCTTTGATAAAGTACATAGCACGATACTTAGGCACTCAAGTAGTTGATCTTGGACAACTTCTCTCGTCCTCATCCTAGATGCTAATAAAATATTGCCGTGGTTGGTGCAGGCCCGGGGACATGGTGTTGGGAAGAATTTCTTCAAGCATGATTTCGAGAGGAAACATTCATAAATTGCTCATTCTCCATTGCCCATTTTCTTCCTCACTGTGTCTCTTTCCTTCCATTCGTCTGTTTTACTTTTATGCTGTCAATTTGGTCATCGCTTGCATTGTAATATCCCTTGAGCATTTAAAATATCAATTGATTGGCTCATTTTTTGTTAAATTTAAGGTGGAATATTGGGTTGCATGGTTGGCGGTATTTTATAGCAGTCCACCACTTTGACCCCTTTTGCAAAAAACGAATTCGGTTGGCACGGGTGAAGTGCTGATACCCGCGCTAGCTAAGGAAGCCTAGTTATAAATACTTCCTTAGGGATGCCGATAGCAAATGGAAAACTATGAAATATGGCTTAAAAAATGGATAATGGAAGTGAATATTGCAGAAAATATGGAACCTAGAATGGTATAGATCGTCCACAATCATCAGCACTGTCAAGATACATGAGAAATAGCTCACTACCATGCCTTTGCAGAGGGTAAAAGGTAAAAAGTAAATCTTTTTTTTTAATATTGGTCATATTTATAACTTTCCAAAATCAAATTTATGTTTTGAGACTTTTTTTCTAATGACTGCTATGTTTTGTCGAAAAATGGGTTTTACACTTGCTTTTGTGCGGTGACAAGTTTTTCATAGCATTAGAGACGACGGCTTAAGGTTGTATTTTATACTTTTCGGTTCGTGTTAAAAACGAAAAAGTCACTACTGAAGTCATCTTTCGGCTCTTTTTTGACTCTAAACATGAAAATATTTACGAGTTGCTTGTTGTTTTGAGCTCGTTAAGAATTGGTTTGTGAAACGACATCTACCCGGTATATGTTTACCTTTTTTCAGGGGTACAGGATAGATTATTTTACGAAAAAGGAATACCCTAGCCTATCACAACTAGGAGGCTCTCTTGGACCTGATTTTCCTTTTGCGGCTACGGGGACTGTCTACAAAAATGGTGCTGGATTTTCTTTTCCATTGTCCTTTCGAACTCTCGTGTGAAAAGACGCTAGCGTTCTTCCTTTCGCCGGACTCATTAAGCGGTGACATCGTACTCGTACGTAATAGCGTTTGCTAAGGTTCCTCCTTCCTAGGGCTGCGTTAAGTAACGCTGGGATTTGGATTTTTCCGAAGGAAAAACTTATATAACAACATATGCTATCCCCTTCAACTTGTTTTCAAAAATAATTGGGGTACTTGCCGAAAATGGTGAGAAGAAGTGGAACACGATGTATAGTCGTTTCGGCGGTGTGTAAAGCTCTTAGACATGGCACTTGTACGTTAAGTGTCGGGTTGGGGACACATCTCATCTCATTATACGCTTGCCTCCATGGGTTTGGGTAATATTTTCTTACCACTCATATAATTTTTCATGTCACACGCCTCGAGATCCCTTGATGTAATCTTAACGATACGATTGTCTTACTGTGAAGTATGTTCAAGAGAAGTTAGCCTCTGGGTTCAACCTCCCTGCGATTCTCTTGTTGGTCTTGATTCAAAAAAAATTATGTTCCTATGTCTCATGTCGATGGAGGTAGAAACACTATGCTCCACCGCCGATCGAGTCACTTCATGTAAACCAACTCATTATCCGAAGCTAATCTAGAGACTCATCGGATACCTTGGAGCACACGCATGCCTCGGTGGCGAGATCTTGCATTTGATGTAAGGTTTTGTTATTAACCTTCGATCGAATGATTCTACGAGTGTTCGATGCCCGACTCACTATTCACATTAAACGAATTGTGCCTTTGTACATCGGGAAGCCATTATACGGTAGCCCACTGGTTTATCACATCTTGTTAACGGCTTTCATTGACGGCACATAGTAATCGACGATGTTCTTGCATGTTGAAAGCTTCAACTCACATGTTATTGTATAGAACTTGTACTGCTGTTTGGGTCGAGATGGGCCTAAGAGACCTTGGATTTTGTACGATGAACATCAATTTGTGGATTCTTTGTGGATTATTATGATTATTACATGAATCATTTTATTGGACGGATGCGACCATACTAAGTCTACTTGTTGATCCTTCTTTTGCGGATGGCTACGTCCATACCTTGGATCCTGGTTATTGTACACTCTGTGTATGGATGTTTGTGCCCCGCCACATGTCATGTATTAGAGATATCAGTTGTATTTGTGTTTGTAGGTCTCTTTGACGGTAGTGTTTCGATTGGACGCATTCTCACTAAAGCATTTGACCCCTCCCTCTCTCTTGGACCTCATGCTTTAGGAGGCATGTGCACAGTACATCAACATCACCACCGTCCCTCATCCCGTATATTGGAGGACTGCTTCTATGACTGTGAATAGTAAAATGTCCTTAAAACATATTGTGGAATCCTCATAGCATAAGAGAAAATCATTCTCCTGAGAAAGACATTTCTGCGAAAAACCCTTAAAAGCAGAGATGTTTTTGCCTTGGCGTGACTGCTTGATTTCATCCTAGTATAAATGAGAGAAATCCACACTAGAGGGTACGCCAGCAGCACTACGTCACTGTGTTCTTTGTTCCAAGATGTGTTAAGGGATGTTTTTAAAAAATAAATGATGGAAGTTTGATTCTAACAAACTCCAAAATGAATCAGCCAAAATAATTTGATTGGTTTGAGCATGGATCTCCATGCATAGGAAGTGGTTTTCCACCTCTCGTGGAAGCTTAAGAGATAGGACCTATCCCATGATTATAGGGATCCTTCCTTCCTCACATCTGTAAAAACTTGCCCTCTCGTGTAAGATAGTTGAATGCTTGAGCTTTGAACATTGAAAGGAAACTGAAGTGAGAGAACCTCGTAAGGGAGAGAGAGCTTTGTCCCGAGTCCCCGACATGCTTTGTTGAGATGCACTCCCGCTGTGACCCCGCTGAAGGAAGATCATGGCATCGAACGCATGGTTGTAATCTCCCTTTTGCTCATACATAATATAGCGACTTTGATTTGGTTCCCGTTCGTGTGTTTACTCTTTATGTAATGCAACGAATTATATATTCTCTCCTTGATATAGTTATATTCTTTGAATATTACATTGTATGTCATCATTTCTCTTGGATGTTTCAAACAAAAAGTTGTGATCTCGGGCTTAGAGACAAGGAGGCTGCTTCTTCCTCCAACAACAACAACATGGGATTTCAGAGTGAGCTACTGCGTCGATCTTTGTCTTTCTTATAACTAAGATAACATCATTCCATGATTCGATTGTTGCTAGACCCAATATAGGGCTAATGGGATCACCTCGTCCATGGGGATTTATATCAACGGGGATCTCGGGAGTGGCATTTCGAATCCCTTGGAATGCAAGAAGCAAAATCTGATTTGGGGAAGAGGTAGTCTTCTTCGGTACCCAAGGTTGATCATGATGGGAGGCACTCATCGGGATGAATGGGAATGGATGGAAAGCAAGAAGCTAGTAGGCTACTTGCACATATATGACAGGAGCAGCGAGGAGAAGCAGCTACGTTGGATTCTCTTGAAGGATTTGGCCACCATGGGACTTATCCTTTCAGTGTGAGATGGAGAGGAACTTGGCCGAAGTGCCCATCATGGAGCGACGGTGTGGGTGCACCTATGATGAGGTGATCATTTTCACCCTATGATTTGTGATGGAAGTATGAGGAGGTAGAAAATACTTTTGCTTTGGAGGTTGAGAGAGAGCAAGGGTAGATTTGCTCTGCATTTTGTATGATGGTGAAATAGGAGGAATGCAAAACATTATGGGAGGAGTCTTGGCATTGAACATGTCGGAAGAATGGATTTATGAGATGGGAACCTGTTTGCATAGACCAACAACGTGTCACTTTGGAGCAGGGCTTTTTGATGGAGTGTTCCCGAATGCTTCATATTTGTTTAACTGAGTGGACATGGAGGAGATGGGCCCCAGGTAAGTAGTGGATTAATTCATATGTTACTATAGTATGTTCTTCTTGACTTGGACTTCCAAGCATGGAAGAGGATGTTAAAGCAACATATTGTTTATTCTCTTCATAGGAGTGTCTCATACCACTATGGAGGACTCATTTATGGATCTTATCACCATATTACTTTCATTACATGGTAAAATTATTTTTGCATTTTGTCAGTTGTTCAACATAATATTTTCATGCTCCTACCATTTATTTAACGATTACATTTCTCTACAAAGGGCAAGTTTTTATTTAGGTTCCTTGGTTAATTTTTGGCTAGCTATTATGATTGAGACAACCATCACTCACATAATCTTCAGGGCAAGTGTTTGGTTACTCCTTGTATGCTGGGGTTGATACATTGTGTATACTATTTACTAGTGGATGTGATGACTTACATGACAAGCCATTTGTCAAAAAACAACTTCTGGGGCTATTTTTCTAAGTTGGGGTGGGGAAGACATCTTGTGACCATGGGGAGGGAGACTATTGGTACTTCCATTACATGAAACCTTGATATTTCTTTCATTTAGAAGTGTTTTATCATGAAGCCCATTTTACGATATTTTCTTGTATTTATGGGCTGATTGGGGGGAGGAACACATTGGGTGGATGTGTTCTTGGGGGAGGAGCATCCCCACGCTACCGCACTACATGTTCTAAAGAACTACTGGGAAGAGACATAGCCTCTACGAGAGAAAAAATATGCTTCTTTATGAGAGGGCCATGAGATGGATGGGATTCCATAAAATGGTGATTTATTACCCATCATGTATTAGATACTTGGGCAGCTTGATTCACAACATTTGAGAAATGGATCTTCAGAATATAGTTTCCTTCTTGCCATTTGAAGAAATATTGTTATGACCCAAGGTCAGAAAATTATACGCATATCTTGATGGAGGAGGGGCAATAAGGGTAGGCCACTTTGTCTATCATTTTGGTGTTCTACTGCAGGGAACTCAAGGTGGAGGAGGATTTTACGGGAGTCGCCATGTTTGGAGGCAACTCATTTTGTACGGAGGTGTTGAGCCCAAATTGTAATCTCTAGGATAAATTACCGCCTAAGCGAGGTGTTAGCCTAGAAAAATAATTGAAATACTATACTACTACATTTCTCCCTAACCGAATGAATACACGGAGGGATTGGATGTACTTGTTTCAGTGCTTCCAAATGGCTCCTTCTGTCGCTACACTACGACTTCAGAGTTAGCGATTTTGTTGGTTTGAATGCTTCTTGAAAAACACTAAAATAGAAAAATATTCAATAGTATGGTGTCTATTCAAAATTTCACTTCCAAGCTAAATCGATTAAGCATAAACTACATTTCATCAGCAAGATCTTCCGATGTGGAAAATCAAAGTAGCATAGATGCCTTTTAGGGAAAAACAAGAAATGCTCTTTATTGATGATGAAAGGAGAGGTTACAACTAATGAATGATTTGAAGTGACCTTTCGATGAATTTCCCAAGTCTCATCTGACATAAATCTCTCCGAGCGACTCCACAAATCAAAGTCTCAATTAGAAAATTAAGCATTTCTCTGCTCAGAATTCTTCCTCTTCAAACCTTGCATGAATCCGTGTTCCAATTTATAGATGGTATGGGTTATTTTGAAATTAATATCATTACAAAAATAGGAAGGAGCATGTTTCCATTCATGTATATATCAAATTGACACTTGAATCAGAAACTTTCCTTTGTATGAGCCATACGAAGACATTGGCTAAGTGGAGATTTCGGAACAATAGGGAATTTCGCTCCCAGTATGACCAACACACCTTTGAATTTCAGGAAGTGCTCTGCGGAAGCAGCCTTCGTGGGACTACTGCATATACGATGCACTTAGGCCCCTTAGAACTGCGTTGAAGTGAGCTCATATGTTAAATAATAAACAAACTGTGGAAACCCTTGCTTGATGAAAGTCTTTGTTTAATTTACTTATGTTGTTTCCTTTCTTGGGGCATATAGAAATTAGGACGGTGGGGAATGATAGACCCTTAATCATTGGTCAAAGATGATGCCCGATTAACCGAGTCATTGGGAATGGCGCTCAAATTGTTTTATAACAATTGCCCTAAAATCATGAGATCCAAATAATAAGAACGTTTGATTGAGATGCTTTACCTTTGTGATGAGCACAGAAACAAAGTGGATTGGTCACTGCATCAATATTAGAATAAATTTCATCTGGCAATATATCCTCTTATTGATCATAGTGCTGAGAATGAGCATTTACATGGTGAGCATAAAACAATCTAATAACATGTACATAATTTGAAAGTACGTCTACATTGGAATGTTGCCGGACCTGAACAGCATGCCTACGGAATGTAGGCCCATGTTTGGATGACAATACATCTGTAAGTTCACCGTCTGGAATGGTGTGTGCAAGAATCCTAAAATCGTAGCCCGAATGGGTGAAACTGAATCTGGGGTCTTCTTGTCTCATTACCTCGATCATTCGGGGTACCAAGTCTAGCCATGTGAATATATGATTTTCGCCGAACATGGAAGAAAGACATCGTTTGATTACCAACCAATAATTTGATTTGTTAACAAACGCGAAGGGCTCCTAAATGATTTTATTAGCCTTGGTCTTTAAAATTTGACACCGTAAAGGGCGTGAATAGATGATTTGATATCGAACTAAAACAAAATATTTTAGTCAAAGAAGTACGGAAGTAGAGATCTTTTGATGCGTAACAAGTCTGTCGAAATGCTGAATCTATTTTCTAAGTAAATTCTGGATATTGATTTGTAAGCCGACAAGAAGTCACATTATTGCAAAGCTGAGTTACTAATTTAGGAGACAAGGGTATGACTTGATATGGCAATTTTCAAGGATGACGGTGTGAAAATAGAAGGTTTATGAGTATTGAAAATGGATGAGTTCTTAATCAACGGATGACTTCTCTTGAACATATCGGCGACCTTGTGATGAGTTTAGCGACATTGACCCAAAACATAAGTGAAGGTATGATGATGAACCATAAGTGTGAATGAACGGTCAAGATGATTACCCAACCCAAACGGTCACGAACATGGAGTGAAGAAAGTTTCATGTTCAAAAGCGACTTGCTACAAAAAGAAACTTTTACTTGCTTTTCCAAAATTTTCCCCCGTCATTTGTCGGCCGGTGCCACTTTGTTTTAACAAAGATTGAGGATAACATTTTCTTGATCTATAATTCAACCTTTAAGAGAAATAAGTATCACTGTTTAATAATTTAACAATTCTAGCCGATAGAATGAAACCTGGAAGTTCTTGCTGTGATTGACAAACTGCGCAATATTTTGTGTTTTAATGAGCTTAACGACGGTGATAAGCCCGAGTCCTTTTTCATGTTTAGAGTGAAAAAGAGGGACAAAAGAGAACTCCAAAAGTAATTTTTAAATCTTTCACTGGGATCCGAAAAAGTGTAAAATGATATGCGAGAGAACACTCTTTGGTCATGTTTAACCAAGGTGTTCGCCCTTTTCGTAAATAATCCATCTCGATCTGGAAAAGGTTAAAGTTATACGAGTAGATATCAATTCATTTACTTTAACGAAACTCAAAATGACAAGTGATCATTAATATTTTCATGCCGGACTGCGAAAGAGCTAAAAAAGAAGACTCTATAGGGGTTCCTTTTTCATTGTTATCGAGCTCGAAAAAGAGATAAAGTCGCTTAAATAATTTTTCGTTTATAATCAAAAAATAAGGAGAAAAAGTATTCTTTGTGGTTAAATCTTTCTTTGAAATAAATATGCATGAATAACTTTTGTTAGATTTAGTTGTATTTCCTATTCGAACAACATCAAATGGATTAAAAATGCTGTTTCATGATAAAAAATATAATAAAACCATAGTCATAGAAATAAATTTGGCTTACGAGTAATTAAATGACTATATACATGAGTTTACTACTGTTCATTTTTGCAAAGTGCCATAATTTACCATTTTGTATTTTGAAGTTTGAACACAAAATTTTCCCCCAAACTTCATTTGTTGATTGCTGTCATTTTAACATGCTGAAGCGGATTTCATTGCCATTTGATCCGAGTTGGTAGCATGAACCTCATCTTTCTTTCGGTATTCATTTCATTACCATTCCTTGTGTTTTTCTGGGTTTAGAGACCTATAGAATTGAGTTATGCCTAAATTAGAAACCTTTTGAATATTTGAAACACTGCATTTATCGCCAGTACGATGAAGTGTGCACACGTGTGCAATGTGCTTTGTCTTCTTCGAGGAGTATGTTAAAACATTTAGTTTTATTTTTCATGTTCAAAATTTGCTAGTTTTGCAATGAATGGTATCTAATGGATCTTATGGTTGATTTCCGAGTTTCCATTGGATTATAATGATGATTACATGGAAGAAAAGACATGAAGAACAAGATATGATTTCCTTGAATGATCCAAAGATACAGTAAGATTCTTAAAGATTACGGCTACTTAAGTACTTCAGAATTGTCGGGGGAGTGAAGGCAACAAATAGAACTCCTAGAATTCCTTCTTGAGAAATGGGATCCGACGATAGAGAATTTCACATAAAAAATCAAGTGTTGTCCATAACGATTGAAGATGTGTATTTTCTCAAAGTTGTTGAGAGGGTTTTCCCATTTCACTCATAGAATGTCGTTGGAGAAACGTTGAGGGATTATGTTATGCGATATTTATATCCTGGGTGAACCTGAAAAGATGGAAAAATAAACATCTAAATTTCGAGTTTACCTTTGAGACCATCTATTCACAATCTCTAAACTAGGCGCGAGTACACTTCATGTAGCCGAACGGATCATAGGTATAGCTGAAATTAGCAAAACCAACAGGTCTTCCAGCTGATAGTGCTCTGTCTCCAAATAGGGAAAAAAATTATTGGCGAAGAAGGAAGAAGAAAAAATTTAGTTGTGGTTTTGTCTTATCTTTTCTTTAGAACGTATTCACTAATGCGACCTGACATGTAACATTGGATGTCTAGTCTGAGGATATCGAATGTAGATATGGGTAGAACTCATGGGTGAGAATTAGGACGATAAACGGGTGTGTTCTCAACGTTCTTCGCTAATTCAAGCGACCAGTTTGTCGTCGGTGAGTATACATACGAGCGTCGACTTAAAGGCATATCCGAGGTCTAGTTTTTGCTAGAAGGCGCTCGATGGGGTGCAATAGTGAAATGATTTACAAACCATGTTTTTTATTTTTATAAGGTTTATACAATTTTTTTTTGATTTCTTTCCAAAGACTAAACTAAATATTTATTAATGTAGATATTGGTCACATTCAACGATAGAGAACCGGACGCCGACGAGTAAACGTGAGAGAGGGGTTGTTGGGAAGGAAAAACGATCCTTTAGAGACCACACAGTATGGTGAGACTCTTGTTGAGCTCCGACCCAACACATGAAGAGGTTGACCTTGGGAGTATAGATTCTGGATGGGAATAGCTTCCCATCACGACTATAGCGACACAAAATTGGGGTTCTTATACGTTGGGACGGTTGCTCATTGGATTGCTATGTCTATGGTATTTATCTTGAGCACCACTAGTTTATTTGTGATTTTTGCATACATTTTGAGGTCGGATGACCAACGTGTCTTCAGGCACAAATTTTGTAAAAACCTATAACTATCTATTTATTTTTTTTCAAAGTTTTTTCTATATTTAATACGCAGTCTATTTAATGATGTGAATATTTTCTTTACCTATGTCTCAAAATTCCATCTAAAACTTGATTAGCTAATAGAATTAGTTAATTTAATAGGATTGCAGAATGTCATTGATATTGAATGAAATAAAAATATTGTCTCTGATGAATACCAGGAACAATATAAGAAGTGTCGGATTTACTAACAATATGCTAAATACTGGTAAGTTGTGGTACTGGGGTTATAAGGTGCTTATTATGTGATTATTCGATTAATACCAAATGAAATGGCACTGAAAGTTGATCAACGCGCTATGTCAACAATATTATTTGTCGATCTCTGATACAAATCCCCTTGAAAACTCACTGTTTCGTTGTTCGGAAAAAATGACCCCATCTTTGTGAAGATAGATTACTGCATTACTACCTGGCTTCAACACTTGACCATATCCAACAAATACTTGAAAAATTCGGTCTGTCTACTGTGATGAAATATACAGCAGAATTACTAACATCAAAGAAAATCTAAAAAAGCTCCCCGAAAATTAAAGATAACGTGGATAAAAATATAATGACATATAAATAATATAATGCAAAAATTACTCTCATGATTAAGCATAGTAACATTTCAGAAATACAACCGTTTCTGGGTAATAACGATGGGGGTTCCATCGTAATCAACTAACTCGTAGGCACCCTTGAAAGAAATCTTACGAAAATATAGGGCCATGCCATAATGGCTTCGTTCCTTGTACCTGTACATCAGCTTCCACCAGTCATAAAGAAGGACCAAGTCGCCACAGTGAATGCGGCTGGACATTTGTCATATTGCCTTGCATATGTCTCTTATGAATTTCGTTGGCCAATCGGGCGTCACGATGCATTCATCTGTCTTGGTTTGAGGTTGAGGACACACTTCTTCTTTTGAGGTGTCAAGTAACAAGTATATCGTAAAGGTTTTAACGATGATATTTCACATTGGATTAGTGAATAGCTTCCGGACCCTTGCACCAATTGAAAAAGGTAAGTCGGTCGCGTTTCTCCGAAAGGTTAAATACGCCACAAGGCGGTGCGGGATCAAGTTCCAATTCCTTTTACTATAACCTATAACTATCTATCTATGTGTTTTCAAAGTTTTCCCTGTCATAATAATCCTATTCAATGACGTGAATGATTTCTTTACCTATGTCACAAATGTCTATCTAAAACACAGTTAGCTAATGAATGGGTTAAAGTGTTCGAGTGCAGAAATGTGTTGATATTGAATGAAATCAAAAATTTCTCTCCAAATTCGAACTCTTAAGGTTAATCTGAAAGTGTCGGATTTCTGTGATATAAATAATAGTAAGTTGTAGTACACAATTTGTGAGTCTAAACTTAGCAATTGTACGATTAATACCAAATAAATGGAATCGGAGAAATTTTCAATCGCGCTATGCTCGGCGATATTATCCGTCGATCTCACGATACAAATCCTTGAAAACTCACTAACTTGTCCTTCCGGAGCGAAAATGGCCATGACTGTGACGATAGATTGCGTATTACAACTAGCACACCATCATCATATCAAAAAGCTGGTGAAGATTACGATGAGTCATCTTTGATGAAATATAAAGCGGTTACTAATGTCAAGAAAACTCTAAAAAAATTAAGATAGTGAATAGAAAATCAACGAGCATATAAAAAATATATTCAAAAACACTACGGCTCATGATTAAGCATAGTAACGTTCAAATACAACCCATATCTAGTTTATACTGACCAGGTCCTGTAATCAACTAACTGCGTAGGCACCTTAACGAAACTCTTCGACGATACGGGGGCATGCCATAATGCGCTCGAATTTCCATGGACCTATTACATTAGCTTCTTGGTCATAAAGGACAGGCGCTCACAGTGAATGTGAGGCTGAAATTTTTTTCGTGTTGTGTGATGTCTCTTATGTCCTTTGGCTAATTAGGCTTCATGGTTTCATCTAGATGGATGAGGTTAAAGATATGCCTTGTTAATACCGAAATTAATAAGTAACAAGTCTGTCGACGAGTTTTAACGATGATATTTCACATTGGATTAGTGGACAAAACTTCCATACCATACCAATTGAAAAGGTAAATCCGGTTGTGTTTCTCCATAGGGATTGAGCACACGGTGAGTACGGATCAGTGCCGATTCCTTTTCTAGGACTCCTGTCATTCGTTGAAGCAGTGGTTTAATTTTTAATAACCTCAACTTTTAATTTGATTGTGGATAATAAGTAATGAAATTATCATGTGACAATCCTAACTTTGAATTGTCTAATTCGGACATCATGCTAATTTAATTCTTCCCATGATCTATTACTATAACTGTGGGACCCCAAAGTGGCCACAATGACAGTTGAAGAAAACAATGCGGCTGTTTGTCTTGTGTTGTTGAATGTAGGCATTGCTTGTTCATTTAGTAAAATAAAATGCATTTGTAACAATAATATAACCATGTCTGGACGAAGGAGGGTTACGGTCATGAAATCATCACATTTACAACAAAGTAGTCTAGCGAGACAACGAGATGCATTGGCGTTGGCGGTTTGCAGTTTTATGGTCATAAATACCAGCATGCAGAAAACTTAAACTGGGGATACAAAATCTTGAAAAATAGTAGGCCAAAAATGGCAAGTTAAAGTATCTTCTGTAACGTTAGCATAACCAAATAAATGTCCACCACAAAACCACAACATGAAATGCGTTTAACACGACATATCATGGTGGGGCACCTCCTTAAAATGGTATTGTTGTGAAAGTAGTGTATCACCAACGATCGAGATAATGTTGACAGTATTGAATACGTACGATGATCCGTGAGAGGTATTGAATTAAAAAAGTTTGAGTTTGAGAGATAAATGATGAAATCTCCTTAAAAGGATCGGTTGTCTGATGGAAACGAGAGACTCAACTCGATAGATGGTTCCAATAGTTACGGCGGTAATATCGGAAGGAAGGTCACGGAAGAAGCTGTTGAAACAAAGACTTCTTTGACTTGGTTGATGGTCCAAATCAAATTCTTTGTAAAATGACAATCCATTTTGAATAATTTTAGAAATTGACGTGATAAGATATAAGTCTTGAACTGATTAGAAACTATTGTTGTTTTTCGAAGTAGGATATAATGGTGAAATCTTTGAGCTGACTTAAACTGACTTCAAGAGCAAGCTTTTCCACATACACGTACTTACTTCGGTATCATTGAAATTCTGACTCAAATAATATATGGGATATTCAATTCCATCTTATACTTGGAACAAAACCATAGCAATTGTCATTTTAAATAATGGCGATATATGGAAATAATCATTTTGATAATTTGGAAGATACATTAATGACGCTTGAATAAAGAAGAGTCCTTGAAAACGCCAAAAGAAGCTTGTGCAACAATTAATGGAAGACACCTTGCACCAATAATCGAGTAAATCCTTTGCGCCCATTTAGGTATGATTTGGAATGAACCTTCTCGGGAAGTTAGCCTTTCCTTGAAGTTACATGTACGAAGTAATTTTGATGGTGGGCAAATCGAAATTGCATATGCAATAAATAGGTTTATTAATTCCTTCTTTTGAAACTACGATCAAAGCAATAAATGAGACAACATAAAACACACATTTGTGCGGATTGGTTCTCTTAGTGTTGGTAGCGTAAGAAAATAGCTCTCAAATGCATCGAGTCAATCCGCTTTCGTGAATGCGTTTCGTAAATAATCTAGATATGGTTGAAAAATATGCTTGATGTCTTTGAACGCAATCATTCTCTCGAAAAGTTCCATTCTTTAAACCAAAAGGAGATTTTCGATGTGCGAATGTGCCCCAAGGACGGATGAATGTCTCTTGCTTATTGGTCATACGGGCGAGATATTGATTGATTGTAGCCGAAGAAAATCCATCCATGAAAAAATGTCTACATCCGGCCACAATCGTTAATAATCTAGTTGATGAAGGAAATGAGATAGTTGCTTTTAGTTAAAGCATGATTAACATCAGTAATCGATGCACACTCTAATAGTTTCCTTGTTTTTTCATAACAAGAATGATATTTAGAAACCCACTCGATTTAACGGAACGAGGTAAATGAAACCGAGCATAAAAATTTTCCTTCTTGCTTTGATGGTAGTGCTTTCTTGGATGAACGGAATGACATTGGCCTTAACTGATTTGACATCGGGATATATGCTTAAGTATATTCAACTATACTAGTATATGTACCTAGCATTTCCTCATAATATTAAGCAAATAAATATAAAATTCATGAAAAAGTGATATGAATCAAGTTCTAATAGGTAAGAATACCAACATGAATATTTTCTACAATGTCGGTTTAGTCGAAATATCTATAGAAATACGTTTCTTCAGTAACTGATAAATTTCACTCGAGGATTCAATTGCATTAATTAGAAAATAATTCAAAAGAAATTTTGAATGGATGGGTGATATAGTTCACTAATATTGTTTCTTCATAATCAGGAAGATGGGAATGATGATGATAATCTTCCATGGTTCTCCTTCTTGCCATCATTGCTTCTAAAATATTTTCATCTGTCAAGAATTTTGAGGGAAAAAGGATCGAGATGGAGTACCAAGTCTAATGAATTATCAATCCAAACATAAGTGACGCAGTTTGATTTTCTTCATTGATGAATTGGTTATATTGTGGCTCAATAGATCTGCAAGTGGTAAAAAATCATCCAACGTAGAAATATCAAAATCGCAAGTACTCCTTTAGCAGGATAAGTGGAAGAGATGCGTAACAGAGTCTCTGTGTTGCGATTTCTTCCGATATGTGGTAATTAGCGATGGTCAAGGTTCCTGCATAAGATTGGAATCCTTTAAGGGTTCTACACCAATGATAATATGGTTCTGTTGGGGTAGTGAATATACGAATGCTTCCAGGTTAGTGAAGTGGAATAAAGGATAATTGATTATTAATTTGTGATTGTACCTTTGTAAGGAAAGTCAACCATTCTAAAATATGTAGAAACAATGGTAGTCATCGCATATACCCATGGTCTTACGGGTAAAATATTATAGTCGAGGTCGTCATTTAACCTCAACATCAATACTTTTCTTTGCCTCCTAATTCAACACGAAATTATTAATAATACCACAAGTTTATATGTTCTTCATAAAAAATCATCTAACGCCATTTGATGATTGCGATAATCACGGCGAGCCAAGTGACTTGATAGTTTAGAGACATAATGCACATATGTGTCCCTCTCATTAATAATAGTGTGATGAACAAGGTGATTGAGAACATTTGGATGGAGGGGCCATAGTCTTTGGTAATTGCTAGCACATATCCCACATAGATTAAAGGCAGCAAGATTAGAATCTGTCGGATCAATTCCACCAATGGCCAGGCAATGATAAAGCTTCCCATGCAGGAGGGAAAATTTGTCTCAATAGGGCTTGCTGTTGAAGGGATTGAACCAAATCTTCAACTATATTGTAATGATGCCATCTCTTGCTTCGGGATTATGTGGTTATGAATTACTCCTTCGGTGAGCAATCGTCGAATTCGGGGAATAACGGAGGGTGGTACTAATGTCACTACGGCTTTTCCTTGAAATTTGTTAAAAAAGAGGAAAGGGTACGGGGTAACACAAACCAATCTTTTAGGTACGAATCTGTTAATGACCTGCCCGGAGGGGCCCCTCTCTTGTAAAAAATTTAGCTTTTTTTTAGAAGATATTAGGCTAGTTATAAATTCTAGGGGTTTCTGTTTTGAATTTGAGTCTTTTGAGATTCAATAGTAGAGCAAGATTGATTAGTTCAGGCCATTGGGCTATGGAGTCAAAAGATGACCTTTGGATTTAGTTTCTAGACAAAAGATAGTTTTACGAGGAAAAGATAAACGAGAGAACAATTTAGATTTAAAGTAAGATGTAATGGATTTAAAATGGATGAAGAGCAATTAACAAGAATCTTTCAACACATTCATAAGAGAAAATTGAGTGATTATTAAGAAGAGAAATTAAGAATTCTGTTAAATAACCAAAATGTTTTGAAAACTAGAAAAGCAGGAGCATGAAAATTCAACACTGTTTTTAAAAGCCAGTTGAAGAAAACATTTAAAATAACAATGATTGAAATTAGATTACACTTAAGTACCTTATGATTTGTTCCTTTTCATTAGTCATTGAGTTGAAACACAATGATATAATAAAGCAGAGATATAAAGGCTTTCACTTTAAAGGGAAAGATGACTTGTTAATCTAGTAATGCAGCACATGAATCCTATAAAAAAGTCTTTCGCTTCAATTCATCATCCGACAGCACAAAAGAATTTCTCCAATAGCACTTTATTCCAAATAGTCAATGTTACGAAAAAGTCTAAAAAATCCATTGATATATACGTTGAGGGTATTTATACAAAAAATTTACAAAAAATATCTCATAACAACGAGATATTATCAAGATGACTCTGAAAATAAATTACAATAAACTAAGACGGATATGGTCTGGCGTAGATAATAAAGAATGAGCGGTATTTGTTTTGTTTCCTTATTTTGAGAATGTGTTGGAGGTAGGCCCTATGCTTTGGCTCATTATTTGTCCTTTTCGTTAACTCTATGCTAGCTAATCTTCATTTTACTGTTGATATCTTTGGTGATGCTGCTACACTTTGACCTTTATTCAACTTTTATCCTTTTTATCTTCGACTAACTATAGTATGTGATAAAAAATTTGGAAAGGATAATTTTACAAAAGTTCTGCATGACTCTTACCATTTATCTTAGGAATCCTGGTTCTTTGCGATTTTACGAGAGTTTCATCGATCTCTGTATACCTAAAGAAAGTAGGTTGAGCGAGGAACACATTCTTTACTTCATGCTCAAAAAGATAAAAACACGTTACTAGTTGGCATGAAAATCTTTCACTGTAGGCAATGTTGTTGTTGATGAACTAGTTGAGGCATTGGCCTCGATGTCGTATACTTGTCCAATTTTTAACATAAATTTCCAGTCATCAATTTATCCTCTAAAATGAAAAGAGTGGGCAATCATTTATTCAATAAAATGTCAAATCTTGTTGAAAAGGCGGTGATTTCTTCTTGCATGTACGAGCATCTTCGTTCTAAATTGCACATCAAAGTTCCTTTGGTAAAAACCCTCTTTATTTCCAAAATTGTGCTGTCCTGTCTTGAATACCCAAGAAGTGTTCAAGGTGCTACTTAGTACGGAGATATTTAGAAAATGGATATGAATTCATTGACTTCATCGAGACTTGTTCCCAATTTTTCCCATATGACAGACTTCTTCTATTAATTTGTTCAATCATTTTGTTCTGCATTATTTGAATTGAGGCCATACATCCTTTAATGATTGAACGATGTTGTCCCAAAATTTCCCATTTATTTTCCATAAATGCTTCTCCAATCGCCAGATCCTTTTCCAATGCTTTGTAAATTGTTTTTTCTCGTTGTTCACACTTCTCTTTCTTTATTGACAACACTCATTTTTGAAAGATCATATTTGTGTTCTAGAGTTTCCATTGTTCTATGTTAACATGTGGAGCTCTATGACCTAAAGTTTCATTTTCTTCTAACTGACTTTGTTGTTCCTTGATGTTTCAAAGTGGGTATTTGCCCTGTAATGACAATTCTGTTGGTTGTTTCGGTATTTGTTATTACATCCCAGTCTAGGTCAAGCATCTTTCTGAATCTTTCATCACATTTTCTTATCTTGACTTGCTCATATCTTTTTCAATCAATGTCCACTTGACCCGATATCCAAGTATTGGCATGTTGTTCTATTTAAGTTCTTTGGTGGATGTATGGTGATAGGTTATTTTCATTATTATATCACGGATAAAGTTGTTATGATCATAAGGCGCCCGGTAGAAACTCTTTAGTACGATATAGTCTTCTAAAATTGTTTCGGCTTCCTTTCCGGCTTCCATAGAGTTACAAATCGGGGACTAATTGTTTTTGATCTGAGTTTGAGACTTTTTCTTTCGTGCAGAAATGAACTATACTCTTGAATTAATCATCTTGCCCTAAAATACTCTAATGCAAAGTCTCATTGGGACATATTTTGCAATTTGAATGGGCATAACTCATCCATATATTACGGTCTACTTGTGTGGTTTTGATATAGGTACCATTCTTTCTTGTCTTGCTTTGGTAAGAAAAGTTTTCTTGATGTCATTATTGCCACCCTGGGAGAGAGACTCATCGCTGAGTCGGTTACCGAGATGTACAAAAAATTTCAACAAACTCATTATGAAATAAGGAGAATCGGTGTAGTGTGACGGGACAAAGATAGTCGACCTAGGATTCCTTACGGCATCAAGTTTCTTAACATAAAGAAGTTCTTTGGTTGAAAGTAAATCATGAGGTGATATATGATGAAGAATATGGGCTTATCTCTCATTCCTAATCTCATGGGCCAGTCATGGATTTTATCGGCCAATATAAGATGTAAAGTCATGCTTCGCGGTCGAGGGCTATCTGGGGGTAAAAATAGATAACAACACTAGGGTTAAATTGAGTCAATGACATATCACTTTAGTATTGATGCCCATTATAGAAGATATCATGTTCATAATAAGTCTGCCCACAGTGGTAAAAGTATAACCATAAGGGAGAGAGTTGCAAGGTGATGTGCAGTAACATCGCGGTTTAGCATAGGTGGTTTAACTCTTAATGGTATAAATTGGTAATTTCTCAAGTAATTACGTGCGTAGACGGTGTGAGGGCTTGTTCGAGTTGGAGTGTAGCATCTCATTTATGGTGGGCGGTTATTGAGAAGAAATTTTTGACTTGGGGATAAACGCACCGTTGATCGGGATCCTGGTTGCAGCCGATAATGGATTAACTCGAGAAAAATACGGACGAGGAGAAGGTACATAGGAAAATTTGATTCCAAAGTCGAATGTCGAACCATTCAAATAATTGTCTGCGGTGTAAAATATTCGAAGTTCTCAGCAAGAAGCAGATGCTAATTTGAAAATCCATATCGACTAAAAGCGAATAATCCAGTCCTTGTGAGGGGCATTGAGGGCATGACATTCGAGAGGATACGAAACTTCCATTTTGGTTCTTGTGGATTAGGAAATAGAGTCGGGGGTTTTCGTGGAAAAAGGGGTACCGTTGGTTTAGGATGTAATTGTGGTTCGAAATTAAAAAAAGATCAAATTGAATCTCTTTTAACGGACAACAAGTGAAATTAAAACCGAATCGGACTTTTTTTAGGTTTAATGGGAAATTAGAGTAAATACTGACTGCGGGGAAATGAATAGCGATTAAACGGTCACAACGCTACGGAGGCGGGCTACGGGTGCGCATGTGTTGGTGTTCCCAGCAAAATAATGGTTGGCGGCTTCGACGATTCGATTTTGAAATTTGTTGCATGGGGGTAGTTGAGCGCACGAAATAATGAAAATTATGCGGGCGTATTTATTTTATTTACAAATTCAAAAAGGTGGCGGGTTTTGATTAGTGACGCCTAGGCATGTCCCAGCGAGACGGAGTCACGGGGGAAGGTGGTAAGCGTTTCTATCGCACGCTTTTGGTGAAGGGTGGTTTTGGGCGGAGGGAAGAAATTCCATACAATGATCAATACGTGGCATGGTACTATTTGGAAAACCACCGGGTCCATCGCGCGTTATGGGTTGTATACGGATGGCTAGTGATATGAATAATAGCCATAGATCTTGGACGGGTTCGATCGAGCAGTTTGACGGGACGGAAGAGATAGCGGGGTTTTAATAGCGCGGGCCCGCGTAATTAAAAAATTAATTAATCTCATCGGGGAATTTGATTGGTTGGTAGAGTTGAAACATTAATTAATCATAGGTTAATTAATTCCTTTATATAATAGAAAGAAGAAGTGATGGAACGGTTTTTAAGCAGGGGTTTAACAAAGTGTGTGGGTTGGGTTTAATCTTGAGTAAGGGAGTTGGGGGATAAAATTACGTGAAGGAAAGGATTATTTCTTGATTTTGGTAAAACTAATCGGGTTGTTTTATTTTAAACAAATATAAATATGTTTAAAAAGTTTTTTCATATGCTTTTTTATTATATAGCTAATTAAATCAAATACGATTTACTTACCATGAGAGCGAAATAAAAAATAAAGATATTTTTCGGGCAAGGGTATAAAGTAGTTTTGTTTGAACGATTTGAGGGATTAAATACTTTGGCTAAAGTTTATATTGTGGGTTTTTGGGGATATTATATAAAAGTTATTTATAATAGGAGAGGTGATTTTTATAGGGATTTAATATATAAATTAGAAATTAGCCATGAAATGAACTAAAGCGCTAAGTGTAAAACATTAGGGTCGTATGTTAACTTATCACTTGCATGAAATAGGTTTGTAAATTGCATGAGTTTTCCTAAGTAAAATGGGATTTTACTTAGGAAAATATTTTAAAAGTGGAATGAGTGTGATAATGAATGATTTTAAGTACTTAGGTTTTTCCAATCATTGGGCAGAGGGTCTGGTCCCTCCAAAAGTCAAGGAAATGCCTTCATCCCCTTTAATTGTCAACTACCTTAATACTTAAGGGAAATTAGTGAAATGTTTAGGGAAAAATGAGAAGGGAAGTTAATAACTTGACTTTGCCTTGCTTGCAATGCTTCCATTGTATTGTCTGTCTTTGCACTTGTGATGAAAGTTAAAATTTTAACCATCTAAAGCCATCATTCATCACATGTAATTCAACAACATCATCTACCTACCCTACCTACTTTACCCTACCATTTTTTTCTTCTTTATTAGGGTGCACTTAAACTGGAAAACCCTCATCAAACTTTTTCTTTTACATATGAAAATATATCTAGTTATAACCTTATTACATCCAAGGGCTGAGATTAAACTATTGAGCTCCTTTTATTTACTCTACCTATCTACTTATCTGCTAAGATTAAATAGTTTGGTCAGATATTTATTCTCTATTCTACAACATGAAATTGAAAAATGAATGAGTCGAGTTTAAACAGTTTGACTCTTCATAAATTGTGGACAAAGTTTAACAAATTGCACACAATTTCTTATTACAGAAAATGAAATAGTAGTGGCATTTAGAGTTGCACACTTTTCTTGGCCTTTCTTTGGTGGGGTTCATTTTCTTTCACTTTTTTGGCCATTTTATTCTTTTCACCCTTTGATTTTTATTTTAGGGTATACCCTCTTTACATTTTTTAAATTTTTTGATTTTTTGAAAATATGGAAACCTTTGCAACAAGAAAATGTATGAACATATTACATAGTTCATCAAGTCAATCATGAAATATGACACCTATTGGTGTAGGAGTCTAACACTCGGCTCCACTTGGGGATGGCTTCTTCCTGTGCTGAAAAGTCAAGAACAACAGTCGATGCCTCAAGGGCCTTTAATCGAACTATGAAATCTTCTCTTTTCTTTGTTTATTTATTGTATGTATGGGATAGTGAAACTTCAAACTTAGGGCCTTCTCTTTCAAGCCTAATTCCAAGCAGTGTTACCATCCAATCAAAATCGATGAATCGATACATTACAAAGGAGCTAGTATGTACATGTCAAAAATAAGAATATCCTAATAAACAGGATCAAAGTAATGCTTTAACATTCGACCATTTACCGGTCCTTCTCGCTCAACCATCCAACTTTTAAGAAAATATGTATTATTTCCCTGTAAAGCATGAATGATGTAAGGTCCTTTCCATAAGAAGTAAAACTTCCCATGTTTTCCTTTATCCTCTCTTCTGGAATCCCATCTCAAAACTTTATCTTCTAATTGGAAATCCTCTGCTTCGGTCCTTTTGTCAAAAATCTTCTTTAGTTTTACCTGTAAAATTTGGGATCTTTGATAAACTTCTTCCCTAGTCTGCTGCAAATTGATTGTTTGATTAATTCTTCTCTAAATATCATTTGTTTCAAGTTGAGCCTCTTGAATTAACTTCATTACAGGAACTCCTAAAGACGATTGAAATACTGCCTCAATACCATAAACTAACTCATAAGGACTGGTCCCAATTGATTTTTTGGTGGTGAGTCTGTCTGCCCACAGTGCATTAATAAGTTTCTTATGCCAATTTTTCTTATTTTCTTCCAAAAATTTCTTAATGATATTAATGAGACTTTTGTTGGAAGATTAAGCCAGTCCATTACCCTGAGGGTAATAGGTTGTTGAATGGATTAAAGTGATATGATACTTATTACAGAAAATTATCATATTTTTTGATTTGAAGGCAGTAGCATTATCAGTTATAATTTTTTCAGGACAACCAAATCTTGATAGTATATTGGTTTCTAAGAATCCTATGATTACAGAGTCATTGGCTTGTCTGTATGGGATTGCTTCAATACATTTAGTAAAATAATCTGTGGCAGTAAGGATCCATCTGTGTTGGCCAGAAGAAGGAGGATGGATTTCTCCAATGAAATCTAGGCCCCATTGTTGGAATGGTTTTTCCGTGGAAATTGGTTTTAAGGGTAAAGGTAATAATTTTCTCTTGCCTTCAAAGATCTGACGTTTATGGCAAACAGTTATAAATTTCTTTACATCAGAAAACAAGGTTGGCCAGTCAAATCCAGCCCTTAGGATCTTATTTGCTGTTGATTTCCAGTAAAGGTGCCCACCACAGTCTCCTGCATGAAATTTATTGAAAGCCTTGTCAGATTCATCTTTTAATAAACAATTTAATAGAATACCATCATGATTCTTCCAAAAGAGAACATTATCTAAAATACAATACTTTAAAGATGTCATTTTTAAAAACCTTCGCTTTGTTCTGGATAACCCTGGAGGAGCTTGCAAGTTTAACAAAACATAAATGATATCAGCATACCAAGGTGAGTCTAAAAAGGCCTGGCTAATTTGTGGAGTCTCCATCTCTTGATTGTCATCCAGTTCATTAATATCCAGGGCTTGGAAATTGGTTTCTGTCATGATTTGAGCCAATCCTTGTCCTTTTATCAATTTTTTAGGTTTTATTTCAATATCATATTCTAATATGGTAGCAATCCATTTACCTCTTTTTCCCTCAATTCCATCTTGAGTTAAGATGCCTTTGACAATAGCATTTGGTACATAAGCTATCACATGAGAATACAATATATAGATTCTGAAATCTTTAATAGCTTTTACAAGTGAAAACGCTTATTTTTCCATGATATTGTATTTTAATGATGCGTCTCTTAGTGCTTTACTAAAAAAGGCTATAGGTTTTTCGCATCCTTGATCGTCCTTTTGTAATAAAACAGCTGCTACAGTATGTTCTGATGCAAATGAAAAAATAATAAAGTCTCTATCAAATTGTGGACTAGTAAGAACTGGTGTTTTGGTCAAAGCCATTTTAATATTTTCAAATGATTGCTTGGCTTCTACTTTCCATTTAATACTCTAATCCTTTCTTAACATATTAGTAAGTAATCTAATTAATTCAGCTAAAATAGAAATTAATCTTCTCAAAAAAATTATTTTTCCTATGAAAGCTTGAAGTTCTTTAACATTTCTTGGATGAGGTATCTGCAAAATAGCTTTTATTCTTTCAGAATCAATTCTAATGCCATCTTTTGAGATGATATGGCCCAAGAGTTTTCCTTCTTCAAGACCAAAAAAAGACTTTTTGGATTCAGGGAAATACCATACTTTCTCAATTTATGAATACTTGTCTGAGATGGTCTAAATGTTGTTGATCTGATTTAGAGAAAACAGTTAAATCATCTAGATATATAACAAGAAAGTCGTGAATTTCTTTTGCAAATGCAATTTCCATTGCTCTTTGGAAGGTTTCTCCTACATTTTTTAGTCCAAATGGCATTTTAACATATTTGAAAGTACCCCAAGGTGTTGTAAAATCTGTTTTGTCCTGGTCATCAGGATGAACTAGAATCTGGTTGTATCCTGAAAACCCATCTAAAAGAGAAATCCTTGAAGCACCTACTACCCTTTTCAAAATGTGATCCATTTTGGGAAGAGGATAATTATCCTTCAAAGAAACCTTATTTAGATTTCTTAAATCAACACACAATCTAATTTCTCCAGTTTTCTTCCTAATAGGGACCAAGTTGGACACCCACTCTGAAAATCTAATTGGAGCAATTATCCCTGCTTCGTACATTCATTTAATTTATTTTTCAAATGATGGTAACAATACAGGGTTAATTATTCTCAGTTTTTGCTTAAATGGTTTCTGGTCTAATTTTAAAGGTATTGTATGTTGAATTATAGAAGTATCGTATGACTTCAGGTCTTCATAACTCCAGGCAAAAACATCCTAGAATTCTGTTAATAACTCAACATATTTTTGTTTCTGATCGGGAGGGAAATATTTTGATAACTTTATTATTTTAGGTTTTTCTTCAGTTCCCAGATTGTATTCTTCAATATTAGCTTTTAGTGGTTCCATTTTAGGTTTTAGTGGAATGTCATTAGAGTCAAAAAGATCCTCTAGAGGAGTTAATCCTTTAGGTAAATAATTATCTTTTAGATTAATGATTCCGGATTCATCTTCTACAATCTCATCAACTTCCATTTGTTTGAGGTCTTACATGTATTTTCTGGTGAATTTCGTTGGGTGGAGCATTTGAATGGAACTCTCTTCAAAAATTTTTGTTTCTTGTTCAGTTATTTGATTAGATTCAATGACTACATCTTCATCTATATTACTGTTAGAAAATTCATTCTCTAAAGTTAAAAAATTGTTAATCTGATTGTCATTTGCAAACACTTGCTAATTCATAAGATTGTTTGGTATAGCTAGTCTATGTCTAATCTCAGTTGTGAACTGATGATTAGGTTCAAATGGTAATTTACAAGTGCTAGCAAACATTGCGACGCTATGAGCATGCAAGTTTTGTTTTCTTGGAATTTTTGCAAGCTGACCCTGTAGAAAAGTATTGAGAATTTCTACAACTGTTCCTCTATATTCTCTTAGTCTGGGATCTTTTGTCGAACATTCACCATTGATCTATTGAATAATTAAATTAGAATCTCCTATAACAGACACTCTAATTGCTCCTAAATTTTTGACAAGTTTAAGCCCTAACAAAAGAGCTTCATACTCTACCATATTATTAGTGAATTTAAAGTTCAATCTGTAAGTATGGCCTTCAGCATGATCGTTTTATATGTTGTGTATCCAAATTCCAGCTCCTGCTCCTAACTTATTAACTGAACCATCAAATTCTAAATGCCAAAGAATTTCATGTTCATAATCTTCATCAGGTGTTTTAGTAACTTTTTTAACAGGGAGATCTGGTTTTTTATTTTCTTCTGGCTTTTCTTGGGTTTCTGATGTTTCTTTTTCTTCAGAGATTTCTTGGATTTGAACAATGGATTTATTTGCAGTTTCTTTTGGTTCAGGTGTTGGCGCTTCTAGTTCAGTGGGAAGATCATTTTCATCATTATAGAGAATGAATGAGTCCATATCAGAGTGTACTGAGTATATAGGGAAATTTTTCAGGTTTCTCCTGACTACTGACAACATATTTCATCAACGTTTCTCTGTATAGTCTCTTAGGTTGGCCAAATACTGAAATAGTAGCATATGACATATCTAATTGAAGAGATCCTTCGAGTTTTTCACCCCAGGATCTAGACAACATCATACCATATTTTGGAGGAATATCTGCTACTATTATATCCATCAAAATTGATTTAGCAGGGTATTGAACCAATGTAACACACAAATCTTTAATTAATCCTAAACATCTCACCTGACTTGAATCAAAAGAGAAAAGATATTTGTAAGTTCTAGTGATGTCTAGATTTAATCTTTCCATTACAGCCTTGGGCATTAAATTGTGAGACGCTCCAGAATCAAGCATGGCATTATGAAGTATTTTGTCATGTATATTCAAACTTATATAAAATGGAGGAGTCCCTCTGCTTTCAGGTTTTCCATTTACTTCAGGGCCAAAGAGTAATCTGGGTTGGTCATCAAAAACATTAACTGTGTCATCATTTCCAGGAATATTGAGTGATTTATAAATTTGGTTTCTGTAGACATTATGTTTAGCTAATTCAGACAATGGAACAACTATCTTTAATTTGCCTATTTCAGATTCCAAATTAAAAGGTTTCTCAGTTTGAGTCTTTGTATTTCGAACAGTTGGATTGTCTTTTTCTTCTGTGTTTTCAGTGTTTTTCTCCTTTTCAGGAGTGTGGTTGGGTGCTGAAGTTGTTTCTGAATCAACTACTAGAGGTTCCTCTACATTTCCTTTGGGAGGAAAAGTATTGCAAAGTTGTCTGTTATTCAGTTGAGTTTCAGATACATCTTCAATTATTGGATGGGCAGGATTGGGATCTGATCTAGTGAGAATATTTACAGGGGTAGTACTAATCCTACCTTTGAGAGGTTGCTTTGTGGTTTTCTGTTTACTTGCTTCTGGAACATCAACTCTTCTACTCCTAAAATTGTATTTCTTATGAACTTCGTAGATGGATGTGTCATATCCTTCCTTAAAATCAAATGATTCTCCTGATTGGGTTTGAAATTGTTTAATAATGTGAGCTTCTTGATCATCTCGGGTCAAGAAAATTTCTGGTTCATTTTCATCTTCAGTAAAGTTGTTTATTTGAACATCATCAGTAGGTTCCTCAGAAGTTGAGCCTTCGACATACTTCTCCTGGAATGGGGGCCTAATATTTTGATCAGGACCAGTTTTTCCAGTATTTTGATTTTGGTTTCTTCTAAAGTTCGGATTTCTGACAGTATTGCTAGGTTGACCATCCCAAGGAGCTTTATTCTTTTCAATATTTTCTACTCTGTCTCCTAGTCTTTCCATTCCTTTGATTATAGCATCTATTTTCTTTTCAAAAGCTGAGGGTTCTTCATTTACAGGCATTCTCCTTTCAGCTCTAGCTCTAGCTCATTTTTCTATTAGGTTAGCTTCAACACTAACAACTATGCTTTCCATTTCTTCTAGAGTTTGAGGAGCTCTTTCCCTAAGTTGATATGCTATATCAGAATCAAATCCATCAGGGAATTTGATTAATACTAAATCTGGAGGAGGTCTAAGATTTTGGGGAATAGCATTGTAAGCTTCATTGAATCTGGTGACATAGTCTTGCACAGTCTTGTTTGGTCCTCTTCTTAATTTTCCAAATTCTGATAGGATTTGAAGAGGGTCTTTCTTCTTTTCCCATCTATTTAAAAAGGTTCTATAAAGGGCTGGTAAGTCAGCAACACTGTTTACAGGAAGAGCCCTGAACTAGGTTCTGACTTCTCCAGTAAGACTTTGGACAAAAATTCTCATCCTAACATCATCAACATCTATTTCATAAAATTCAAAATAATCAGTCATCCTTTTAGTATGCTGTTGAGCGGTGTAAGTACCAAAACCATCAAAGGGAATGATTTTAGATTGGTAATCTTGAGGCATAGCCCCTGGATTAGCTGGTAACCTTAAGGGAGCATATCTGTTTGTCATTGGAAGAGGTAGTGGGATAACAGGTGAGGTTGGTCAATGAGTGGTGGGTGGAGGAGTGGAAGGGGTAGTTTGAGGTTGAGAGGTTTGGGGAAAAGTTGATGAACTGGGAGAAGCAGAAGTAATTACAAAAATGTTTGAAGTTTTTTCAGAGGTAAACTCAGATTGTATAGAATCTCACAAATGTTTTTCAAGGTGTGATGTAACAAATTCAAATTGCAAACCTTCAAGAAATAATGGGTCCGGAACTAGATTGCATAATTCAGATTCCAAAAATAAAGATGTTTCAAACTGCTTGTCAAAAGGTTCGTCCTCAAGATAGATCCACTTCACAGGACAGGAAATAGATCTATAGAGAGGTCGAGAACTTCTGGAGCTTCCTTAACTATCTTGTCTTCTAAGAATTCTGGGAATCAGATTCGGATTTTCGAATACAGGCGGAGAATTTGGATCAGGATTAGCCCTGGTATACTGAGTCCTTTCTGAAGCCAGCTTTCTTAAGTGATATTTTTGGTTTTTTGGTTTTAAATGAAATGAATAATACAACTTCAATAATCTCTTTAAGAAGTTTTAGATAATGGATTCAAAATTTTCTTAAAGGTTTATTTAACTAGAGGAATTGATCAGATGTTTGAAAACAAGGTTCGGTCCATAAACTCGACTGGAGATAGACTGAAGTAGCATTTATTTACTATGCAATTGCAGAGCAAAAGCAGTTCAAAGGCTACCTGGCTAACTTCAGGCTCCTTCTGTAGTTTATAAAGTAAACACAGTAACAATAAAATTATTCAGGTCCCCAGTGGAGTCGCCACTATGTTATCACTCAGATTTTCCTTGAAGTTGTTGGAAAGAGGAAAGGGGTCTGAGGTAACCACAAACCAATCTTTTAGGTACATAATCTAGCCAATCTGTACCTAGAGAGGGCTCTCTCTGTAAAATTTAGCTTTGTTTTAGAAGATATTAGGCTAGTTATAAAGTCCAAGGGTTTTGTTTTAATTTGGGTGGTGGAATTTGATAGCTGAGGGCAAGATTGAGTAGTTCATGCCATTGGGCTATGGAGTCAAAAATATGGCTTCACTGGATTAAGTTTCTAGACAAAAGATGGTTTTACAGGGCAAGATAATCAAACAGAGAACAATTTTAGATTTAAAGTGAATGGAATGGATTTAAAAAGGATGTAAGGAAATTAAGAATCTTTCGACACATTCATAAGAGGGAAAATTGAGTGATTATTAACAAAGAGAAATTAAGAATTCTTTATTAAATAACCAAATTGTTTAAACTAGAAAAACAGGAGCAATTAAGAATTCACTGTTTAAAACCAGTTTAGAAGAAAACATTTAGAATAAAAATGATTAAAATCAGATTAAAATTAAGTACCTTCTGATTTATTCCTTTTCATTAGTCATTCAAAAATGAAACACAATGATATAATAAATAGATATTAAAGACTTTAAAACGCAAGGGAAAGATGACTTATTGATCTGTAGTCTGACACATGAATCCTGTAAAAAATCTTTCGCTTCAATTCATCATCCAGCTTAGCCACAAAAAATTACTCCAATAACACTTTATTCCAAATAGTCAATGTTACAGCAAAGTCTAAAAAAACCACACTCAATACTCCGATTAAGGGAGTATTTATACAAAAAGTTACAAAAAATATTTCATAACAACTTGAGAAATTATCTAGGATGACTCATAAGTAAATTACAATAAAATAGAGACAGATGGTCTCGTAGATAAGAAAGAATGAAAACTGATGTTGTGTTGTTTCCTTCTTTTGAGAATGTGATTCAGGCAGGCCCTATGCTTTGGCTCATTGTTGTCCTTTTCAGTAACTCTGTGATGGCTGGTCCGTTTAACTGATACTCTTTGACTGCTCTGCTACACTTTGACCTTATTCATCTTTTATCCCTTTTTATCCTAACTAACCGTAGTATATGATCAAAAATTTAGGTAAGGATAATTTTTACAAAAGTTCTAACAGTTCTTCCCACCATTTATCTTCCGGAATCCTGATTCTTTGCAGCTTTCTGAGAGTTTCGTAAGTCTCTGTATACCTAAAGAAAGTAGGTTGAGCAGGGAACAAATTCTTTACTTCATGTTCAAGATAAAACAAATTTTCCAGTCTATTATGAAGATCTTTTCCTGTAGGCAATGCTGTTGCTGATGAACTAGTTGAGGCATTGGCCTGAGTGTCAGCATACTTGTCCAATTTTTTAACATAAATTTTCAGTTGCATTAAGTTGCTCATTTAATTTTAAGAGAAAATCCATTAGTTCTTCCTCAGAATTTTGTTTGATGATTTCTGCAGTCTGTGGATGTCTTGAGGCTGGTAATTTTAGTTGTTTTCTCAGACCTGCAATATCATCATCTTTTCTCTTGATCAAAGCTTCAATACCTTTCACATCTTTAGGATTATGACCTAAACCAATGATTATGTCCTCCAAAGTTTTGATTCTATTATCCTTAGCCTGGGAGGAGGCTTTTTCAAGCTGCAATTGTGTATTAGTGTTATCTAAAGAATCCTGCAACTTATGAGCCATCATTGATTTATCCGTCAGAGTAGAATAAATCATCTCACCTGTTTGCTTGTGTAGCTCAATTTGGTCTAAAGGATGGATATCCTTTGCTAAGACTTCAAAATTAGTCCTAATGTAATCTGCAGCTGTCTGAGGCTGCTGCATCTTGGGCTTGAAATGGCTCATTAACATTTTACCCTGTTGGATGTCATAGGCTAACATTAATCTTTCTTGATTTTTCGGAGCCATCTTCAAATATTGGTTGTACACTTGAAGTCTAAGTGGATCGTTCCTGGTCTTTATATTGATGAATGTTCTTTTGATGTCCCAGGCATCTTTTACTGGAGGTTTGAAAGAAGATATCTCTACACTTTGTTGCCTCTGTAGTTCCTTTCTTTGAAAATTAGTAGATGTCCCACTACCTGTACCTATTTGCTGATTGTCTTCTCTTCCCTGGCTATCAGGGATTTCCTGAACTAATTCAACTTCTGGAAGAGGAGTTAATTTCTGCCTTTTAACACCTTGTTGTTTAGAGGAGCCACCAATAGGAGTAGCTGATTCAACCTCTCTCTTTTTTCCCTTTTCTATATTCATAGGAGTTTGTAAAATTGAAATTTCTAGCTCATTAATCTGAATAGGAGGAATCTATACTTGCTCCTGTCCTTTAGAATTCTGAGGCTGTTCTGTCATTTTGAATTTTTCAATTACTTGTATATCAAGCTCCTTTTCTTTTCCTTTAGATTCTACTGCCACTGTACTAATCTCCTGCAAATTTTGTTGTGAAGTCCCGGCTGAAGAAGATCCTAGTATCTGTACTTGTCTAAAAGAGTCTAGGTCAAGTATCTTTTCAAGATCTTTCATCACATTTTCAACATTGACATGCTCACTATCTTTTTCAATCAATGTCCCTTCCATCCATTCATCCGTATTGGCATATTGTTATATTTCTAGGATTCTTTGATGGATGTATGGTGATAGCTTATTTTTCATTCTTCTATCACAGATAAAATTGTTTGGATCATAAGACGCCCACTAGAAGCTCTTTTGTAGTCTGAGATAGTCTTCTAAAATTCTTTCGGCTTCCTTTCCAGCTTCCCTGGAGTTACAAATAAAGGGACTTAATTGGCTCTTGATCTTGAGTTGAGCCTTTTTCTTTGCACTGCAGAAATGAACTATATCTGAATTAATCATCTGCCTAAAATATTCTAATTCAAAGAGTCTCATTGGGACATATTTTGGAAATTTTAATGGGCATAACTCACATCCATATATTCTGATCTCTGTGTGGTTTTGATATAGGTACCAGTCACCTATCTTGTACTGCTTTGAGAGCTGAAGGATTTTCTTGATGCCATTATTTATCCTGGGAGGAGAGACTCCTATCAACAAGGTTGTTGCAAGATGTACAAAAAGGTCAACAAACTCATTATAGGAATAAGGAGAATCAGGGGAATTGTGAGTAATGGCAGACCAAAAGATGACTGACCTAGGATTCCCTTTGGCATCAATTTTATTAATATAAAAAGGGAAACTTTCTAATTGAAAGTAAATCATGAGGTGATATATGACATAAGAATACTTGAACACTCTCTCATTCCCTAATATCATGATCTGATCATGGATTTTGTCAGCAATATAAGATGCAAAATCATACTTGACAGCAGGATGTTGTCCAGGGGTAAAAATAGATAACAATACTAGGGTTAATTTATCAACATACCCAATAGTATTCAAGCCCATTATAGAAGATATCATGTTCAGAATAAGTCTGCCCACATCAGTAAAAAAATTATAACCATAGGGGGGAGGACTTTTAGGCTGAAGCTCTGGTAACATGAAGGTTTGGCATAGGCAATTTAACTCTTCATGGGATAAATTGGTATATTTCTCAAGTAATTCAGCCATGAACAGGGGATTGAGGGCTTGAATAGGTTGGAATTGTAGCATTTCATTTATGGACTGAGCAGTTATTGGGAAAAGGACATTTTGACTTGGGGATAAAACTGCTCGTTGGTCGGGAGAATAGTTTGCATGGAAATAATGGATTAACTCAGGAAAAATGTGGACTGAGGGGAGAAGGTAGATGGGAAGATTGGATTCCCAAAGTCCAAAGATGTCAGAACCATTTAAATAATTGTCTCTGCAACAGAAAAAAATTCGAAGAGGATTCTCACTGACAAGCAGGTCTTTAATTTGAAAATCCATATCGGCTAAAGGAAAATAATCCAAGTCCCTGTGAGGGGCATTGAGGGGCACGACATTCATAGCTACAGGAACTTCCATTTCTAGTTCTTGTGGATTTAGAAATGGAAATTTGGTTTCTGATGAAAAAAAGGGCAAAATTACAGGTTTTGGGGATGCAATTGCAATTCTGGGAGTTGAAGAATAAACTAATAATAAAATTTTAACCCTGATTTAGTGGAAGAAAATGAAAACCATGATTCTTACAGATTTCAGTGGTATTTTAGAGTAAATACCTATTTTCTGGGAATGAATAGTGTTTTAAATAGGTACTGGTTAAGGCGGAAGAACTCTGGAGTGTTCGTCTGCAATTCTCTTCAGTAAAGTAACGGTCGACAGACTTCAACAATTGATTTTTGGAAATTTGTTGCATGGGAGACTGGTTATCGCATGAGATAATGAAAGCGACGCAGGCACATTTGTTTTATTAAAAAATTCAATTGGGTGGTGGGTTTTGATTGATGACGTCTGTAGGTACAGAGGCTTCGTCACAAAGGACAGACGATAAGCGGTTTCCATTGCACCACTTTCGAGGCAAGGTGGTTTTGGGTAGAGGGGCAGCGATTCCATACGATGAATGATGCATGGCTCTGTACGGTTTGGAAAACCGCTTGGCCACCATGTGTTATCGTTCGGACGCATATGGCTAGCGATATGGACAATAGCCATTGATCTCAAATGGGTTGATCGAATGGTTGTCGGGGCGATAAGGTGACGAGAGGGTAACGGGCGGGCCCGACGCAATTAAACGTTAATTAATCTCATCGGGGGGAATTTGATTGGTGGAGTTAGGCTATTAATTAATCGTGAGGATTAATTAATTCCTTTTTAAAACGCGGACAAGTGATCAAGAGGGAGTCGAAACAGGAAAATATATATAGAGATGGGTTATTTCGAAGTTTGGTTTGAATTAAACTTCGGGTTTATTTTTGTTTTAAACATATAAAAAATATGTTTAGACGTTTTTTCATATATTTTTTATTATATGGTAATTAAACCAATGCAATTCTCTTACCATTGGGGGCGGAGTAATATTAAAGATATATTTTAGTCAAAGGAGATATAATGGGGGTTTTTTTTTAAACATGTGGGATTAAATACTTTGACTAAAATTATAATAAGTGGGTTTTTGGGTTCCTATATAAAAGGAGTTATATACTATAGGAAAAGGTTATTTCAATAGGGATTTAAATAATAAATTAGAAATTAATATGGAAATGAGTTAAAGCGCTAAGTATAAAACATCAGAATAAAGTATTTAACTTATGCTTGGATGAAAAAGGGTTTTTATGGAATATTGCATGATTTTCCTAAGTAAAAATGGGATTTTACTTTAGGAAAGGATTTTTAGAGGTGAATGAGTGTGATGATGAATGTTGTTAAGCACTTAGGTTTTTCCAATCATTGGACCAAGGGTCCGGTCCCTCCAAAAGTCAAGGAAATGCCTTGAGCCCCTTTAATTGTGAAATACCTTCATACTTAAGGGAAATTAGTGAAATGTTTAGGGAAAAATGATAAGGGAAGTTAATAATTTGACTTTTCCTTGCTTGCAATGCTTCCAATGTATTGTCTGCCTTTGCACTTGTGATGAAAGTTAAAATTTTAACCATCTAAAACCATCATTCATCACATGTAATTCAACAACATCATCTACCTACCCTACCTACTTTACCCTACCATTTTTTCTTCTTTATTAGGGTGCACTTAGACTGGAAAACCCTCATCAAACTTTTTCTTTTAGATATGAAAATCTATCTAGTTCTAACCTTATTACATCTAAGGGCTCAGATTAAACTGTCGAGCTCCTTTTATTTACTCTACCTATCTACTTATCTGCCAAGATTAAACCGTTTGGTCAGATTTTATTCTCTATCTCTAAAACATGAAATTGAAAAATGAATGAGTCAATTTTAAACAGTTTGACTCTTCATTAATTGTGGCATAGAATACAAGTTGCACACAATTTGTTTATTACATCAGAGTAAAAAAGTAGTGGCATTTAGATTTGCACACTTTCCTTGGCCTTTCTTTTGGTGGGGTTCATTCTCTTTCACTTTTTTGGCCAATTTTATTTTTTCACCCTTTGATTTTTCTTTTAGGGTATACCCTCTTTACATTTTTTAAATTTTTTGATTTTTTTAGAATATGGAAAACCTTTGCAACAAGAAAAGGTTATGAACATATTGCATATTTCATCAAGTCAATCATGAAATATGACACCTATTGGTATAGGAGTCTAACACTGGCTCCACATGGGGATGGATTTTCCTGGTGAAAAGTCAAGAACAGCAGGTGAGATGCCTCAAAATTCCTTTAACTGAACCATGAAATCTTCTTCTATTTGTTGCTTTATTGTATGTATGATAGTGAAACTTCTAAAGCTTAGGGCCTTCTCTTCGAGCTTCAACTCCAGCAGGTTACCATCCAATCAAAACTGATACATTACAAAGGATATAGTATGTACATGTCAAAAATAAGAATATCCTAATAAACAAGATCAAAGTAATGCTTTAAAATTCGACCATTTACTGGTCCTTCCTCAGTTTCTGAACCATCCAAATTTTTAAGAAAATATGTATTATTTCCCTGTAAAGCATGAATGATGTAAGGTCATTTCCATAAGAAGTCAAACTTCCCATGTTTTCCTTTATCCTCTCTTCTGGAATCCCATATCAAAACTTTATCTTCTAATTGGAAATCCTCTGCTTTGGTCCTTTTGTCAAAAATCTTCTTTAGTTTTTCCTGTAAAATTTGGGATCTTTGATAAACTTCTTCTCTAGTCTGCTGCAAATTGATTGTTTGATTTATTCTTCTCTGAATATCATTTGGTTCAACTTGAGCTTCTTGAAGTAACTTCATCACAGGAACTCCTAAAGACGATGGAAATACAGCCTCAATACCATAAACTAACTCATAAGGACTGATCCCAATTGATTTTTTGGTGGTGAATCTGTCTGCCCACAGTGCATTAATAAGTTTCTTATGCCAATTTTTCTTGTTTTCTTCCAACATTTTCTTAATGATATTAATGAGACTTTTGTTGGAAGATTCAGCCAGTCCATTACCCTGAGGGTAATATGTTGTTGAATGGCTTAAAGTGATATGATACTTATTACAGAAACTTTTCATCTTTTTTGATTTGAAAGCAGCAGCATTATCAGTTATGATTTTTTCAGGACAGCCAAATCTTGATAGTATATTGGTTTCTAAGAATCCTATGATTACAGAGTCATTGGCTTGTCTGGATGGGATTGCTTCAATCCATTTAGTAAAATAATCTGTGGCGGTAAGGATCCATCTTTGTTGGCCAGAAGAAGGAGGATGGATTTCTCCAATGAAATCCAGGCCCCATTGTTGGAATGGTTTTTCGGTGGAAATTGGTTTTAAGGGTAAAGGTAATAATTTTCTCTTGCCTTCAAAGATCTGACATTTATGGCAAGCAGTTACGAATTTCTTTACATCAAAAAACAAGGTTGGCCAGTAAAATCCAGCCCTTAGGATCTTATCTACTGTTGATTTCCAGTAAAGGTGTCCACCACAGTCTCCTGCATGGAATTAATTGAGAGCCTTGTCAGCTTCATCTTTTAATAAACAATTTAATAGAATACCATCATGATTCTTCCAAAAGAGAACATTATCTAAAATACAATACTTTAAGGATGTCATTTTTAAAAGCCTTCGCTTTTTTCTGGATAACCCTGGAGGAGCTTGCAAGTTTAACAAAACATAAATGATATCAGCATACCAAGGTGAGTCTAAAAAGGCCTGGCTGATTTGTGGAGTCATCATCTCCTGATTGTCATCCAGTTCATTAATATCCAAGGCTTGGCAATTTGTTTCTGTCATGAGTTGAGCCAATCCATGTCCTTTTATCAACTTCGTAGGTTTTATCTCAATATCATATTCTAATATGGTAGCAATCCATTTACCCCTTTTGCCCTCAATTCCATCTTGAGTTAAGATGTCTTTGACAATAGCATTTGGTACATAAGCTATCACATGAGAATATAATATATAAATTCTGAAATCTTTAATAGTTTCACAAGTGCAAAGGCTTGTTTTTCCATGATATTGTATTTTAATGATGCGTCTCTTAGTGCTTTACTAAAAAAGGCTATAGTTTTTTCGCATCCTTGATCGTCCTTTTGTAATAAAACAGCTGCTACAGTATGTTCTGATGCAAATGAAAAAATAATAAAGTCTCTATCAAATTGTGGATTGGTAAGAACTAGTGTTCTGGTCAAAGCCATTTTAATATCTTCAAATGATTGCTTGGCTTCTACTGTCCATTTAATACTCGAATCCTTTCTTAACATGTTAGTAAGCAATATAATTAATTCAGCTAAACTAGAAATGAATCTTCTCAAAAAATTGATTTTTCCTATGAAAGCTTGAAGTTCTTTAACATTTCTTGGATGAGGTATCTGCAAAATAGCTTTTATTCTTTCAGGATCAATTCTAATGCCATCCTTTGAGATGATATGGCCCAGGAGTTTGCCTTCTTCAAGACCAAACAATGACTTTTTCGGATTCAGGGAAATACCATACTTTCTGTATTTTATGAATACTTGTCTAAAATGGTCTAAATGTTGCTGATCTGATTTAGAGAAAACAGTTAAATCATCCAGATATATAACAAGAAAGTCATGAATTTATTTTGCAAATATAATTTCCATTGCTCTTTGAAAGGTTGCTCCAGCATTTCTGAGTCCAAATGGCATTTTAACATATTTGAAAGTACCCCATGGTGTTGTAAAAGCTGTTTTGTCCTGGTCATCAGGATGAACCAGAATCTGGTTGTATCCTGAAAACCCATCTAAAAGAGAAATCCTTGAAGCACCTACTACCCTTTGCAAAATGTGATCCATTTTGGGCAAAGGATAATTATCTTTCAAAGAAACCTTATTTAGATTTCTTAAATCAACAGACAGTCTAATTTCTACAGTTTTCTTCCTAGTAGGGACCAAGTTAGACACCCACTCTGAAAATCTAATTGGAGCAATTATCCCTACTTCGTACATTCGTTTAATTTCTTTTTCAATTGAAGGTAACAATACAGGGTTGATTCTTCTCAGTTTTTGCTTAAATGGTTTCTAGTCTGATTTTAAAGGTATTGTATGTTGAATTATAGATGTATCGTATGATTTGAGGTCTTCATAACTCCAGGCAAAAAAATCCTGGAATTCTGTTAATAACTCAACATATTTTTGTTTCTAATCGAGAGGCAAAGATTTTGATAACTTAATTATTTTAGATTTTTCTTCAGTCCCCAGATTGTATTCTTCAATATCAGCTTTTAATGGTTCCATTTTAGGTTTTAGTGGAATGTCATTAGAGTCAAAAAGATCCTCTAGAGGAGTCAATCCTTTAGGTAAATAATTATCTTTCAGATTAATGATCTCGGATTCATCTTCTACAATCTCATCAACTTCCATTTGTTTGAGGTCTTGCATGTCTTTTCTGGTGAATTTCGTTGGATGGAGCATTTGAATGGCACTCTCTTCAGAAATTTTTGTTTCTTTTTCAGTTATTTGATCAGATTCAATGATTGTATCTTCATCTATGTTACTGTTAGAAAATTCATTCTCTAAAGTTAGAAAATTGTTAATCTGATTGTCATTTGCAAACACTTGCCAATTCATAAGATTGTTTGGTATAGTTGGTCTATGTCTAATCTCAGCTGTGAACTGATGATTAGGTTCAAATGGTAATTTACAAGTGCTAGCAAACATTGCGAGGCTATGAGCATGCAAGTTTTGTTTTCTTGGAATTTTTGCAAGTTGAGCGTGTAGAAAAGTATTGAGAATTTCTACAACTGTTCCTCTATATTCTCTTAGTCTGGGATCTTTTGTCGAACATTCACCATTGATCTGTTGAATAATTAAATCAGAATCTCCTATAACAAACACTCTAATTGCTCCTAAATTTTTGACAAGTTTAAGCCCTAACAAAAGAGCTTCATACTCTGCCATATTATTAGTGCATTTAAATTTCAATCTGTAAACATGGCCTTCAGCATGATCGTTTTCAATGTTGTGTATCCAAATTCCAGCTCCTGCTCCTAACTTATTAACTGAACCATCAAATTCTAAATGCCAAATAATTTCATGTTCATAATCTTCATCAGGTGTTTTAGTAACTTTTTTAACAAGGAGATCTAGTTTTTTATTTTCTTCAGGTTTTTCTTGGGTTTCTGATGTTTCTTTTTCTTCAGATATTTATTGGATTTGAACACTAGATTTATGACTTAAAATTTCTTTTGGTTCAAATGCTGGTGCTTCTAGTTCAGTGGGAAGATCAGTTTCAGCATTATAGAGAATAAATGAGACCATATCAAAGTGTACTGAGTAAATAGGGAAATTTTCAGGTTTCTCCTGACTACTGACAACATATTTCATCAAGGTTTCTCTGTATAGTCTCTTAGGTTGGCCGAATACTGAAATAGTAGCATATGACATGTCTAATTGAAGAGATCCTCCGAGTTTTTCACCCCAGGATCTAGACAATAGCATACCATATTTTGGAGGAATATATGCTACTACTATATCCATTAAAATTGATTTAGCGGGGTATTGAACCAATGTATAACACAAATCTTTAATTAATCCTAAACATCTTACCTGACTTGAATCAAAAGAGAAAAGATCTTTGTAAGGTCTAGTGATGTCTAGATTTAATCTTTCCATTACATCCTTGAGCATTAAATTGTGAGATGCTCCAGAATCAAGCATGGCATTATGAAGTATTTTGTCATGTATATTAAAAATTATATAAAATGGAGGAGTCCCTCCGCTTTCAGGTTTTCCATTTACTTCAGGGCCAAAGAGTAATCTGGGTTGGTCATCAAAAACATTAACTGTGTCATCATTTCCAAGAATATTGAGTGATTTATAAATTTGGTTTCTGTAGACATCATGTTTAGCTAATTCGGACAATGGAACAGCTATCTTTATTTTGCCTACTTCAGATTCCAAATTAAAATATTTCTCAGTTTGATTCCTTGTATTTCGAACAGTTGGATTATCTTTTTCTATTTTTTCAGTGTTTTTTCCTTTTTAGGAGTGTGATTGGGTGCTGAAGTTGTTTCTGAATCAACTTCTAGAGGTTCCTTTACATTTCCTTTGGGAGGAAGAGTATTGGAAAATTGTATGTTATTCAGTTGAGTTTCAGATACATCTTCAATTATTGGATGGGCATGATTGGGATATGACCTAGTGAGAATATTTACAGGGGTAGTACTGATCTTACCTTTGAGAGGTTGCTTTGTGGTTTTCTGTTTACTTTCTTCCGGAACATCAACTCGTCTACTTCTCAAATTGTATTGCTTATGAACTTCATAGATGGTTGTGTCATATCCTTCCTTAAAATCAAATGATTCTCCTGACGGGGTTTGAAACTGTTTAATAATGTGAGCTTCTTTATCATCTTGGGTCAAGAAAATTTCTGATTCATTTTCATCTTCAGTAAAGTTGTTTATTTGAACATCATCAGTAGGTTCCTCAGAAGTGGAGCCTTCGACATAATTTTCCTGGAATGGGGGCCTAACATTTTGGTCAGGACCAGTTTTTCCAGTATTTTGATTTTGGTTTCTTCTGAAGTTCGGATTTCTCACAGTATTACTAGGTTGACCATCCCAAGGAGCTTTATTCTTTTCAATAGTTTCTACTCTGTCTCCTAGTCTTTCCATTCCTTTGATTATAGCATCTAGTTTCTTCTCAAAAGCTGAGGGTTCTTCGTTTACAGGCATTTTTCTTTCAGCTCTAGCTCTAGCTCGTTTTTCTATTAGGTTAGCTTCAACACTAGCAACTATGCTTTGCATTTCTTCTAGAGTTTGAGGAGCTCTTTCTCTAAGCTGATATGCTATATCAGAATCAAATCCATCAGGGAATTTGATTAGTACTGAGTCTGGAGGAGGTCTAAGATTTTGGGGAACAGCGTTATAAGCTTTATTGAATCTAGTAACATAATCTTGCATAGTCTCGTTTGGTCCTCTTTTTAGTTTTCCAAAGTCTGATAGGATTTGAAGAGGATCTTTCTTCTTCTCCCATCTATTTAAAAATGTTCTATAAAGGGCTGGTAAGTCAGCAACACTGTTTTCAGGAAGGGCCCTGAACCAGGTTCTAACTTCTCCAGTAAGGCTTTGGACAAAAATTCTCATTCGTACATCATCAGCGTCTATTTCATAAAATTCAAAATAATCGTTCATCCTCTTAGTATGCTGTTGTGCAGTGTAAGTACCGGAACCATCAAAATGAGTGATTTTAGATTGATAATCTTGAGGCATAGCCCCTAGATTAGCTGGTAACCTTAAGGGAGCATATTTGTTTTCCATTGGAAGAGGTAGTGGGATAACAGGTGAGGTTGGTCTATGAGTGGTGGGTGGAGGAGTGGAAGGGGTAGTTTGAGGTTGAGATGTTTGGGGAAAAGCTGATGAACTTGGAGAGGCTGAAGTAATCACAGAAATATTCGATGTTCCTTCTGAGGTAATCTCAGATTGTATAGAATCTCGTAAATGTTTGTCAAGATGTGATGTAACAAATTCAAATTGTAAATCTTCAAGAAATAATGGGTCTGGAACCAGATTTGATAACTCAGATTCAGAAAAATTTACAAATAAAGATGTTTCAAACTGCTCATCAAAAGGTTCGTCCTCAAGATAAATCCACTTCACTGGACAGGATATAAATATATAGAGAGGTCGAGAACTTCCAGAGCTTTCTTGACTATCTTGTCTTCTAAAAATTCTAGGAATCAGAGTCGGATTTTCGAATACAGGCGGAGGATTTGTATCAGGATTAGCCCTGGTATAACGAGTCCTTTCTGAAGCCAGCTTTCTTAAGTGATGTTTTTGGTTTTTTGATTTTAAATGAAATGGATAATACAACTTCAATAGTCTCTTTAAGAAGTTTTAGATATTGAATTCAAATTCTCTTAAAGATTTATTTAACTGGAGGAACTGATCAGATGTTTGAAACCAAATTTCAGTCCATAAACTAGACCGGAGATAGACTGAAGTAGCATTTATTTACTATGCAATTGCAGAGCAAAAGCAATTCAAAGGCTACCTGGCTAGCTTCAGGCTCCGTCTGTAGTTTATAAAGTAAACACAGTAACAATAAAATTATTCAGGTCCCCAGTAGATTCGCCACTATGTTATCACTCAGATTTTCCTTGAAGTTGTTGAAAGAGGAAAGGGGTCCGAGGTAACCACAAACCAATCTTTTAGGTACAAAATCTAGCCAATCTGTACCCAGAGAGGGCTCTCTCTGTAAAATTTAGCTTTGTTTTAGAAGATATTAGGCTAGTTATAAAGTCCAAGGGTTTTGTTTGAATTTGGATGGTGGAATTTGATAGCTGAGGGCAAGATTGAGTAGTTCAGGGCATTGGGCTATGGAGTCAAAAAGATGGCTTCACTGAATTAAGTTTCTAGACAAAAGATGGTTTTACAGGGCAAGATAATCAAACAGAGAACAATTTTAAATTTAAAGTGAATGGAATGGATTTAAAATGGATGAAAGGCAATTAAAAATCTTTCAACACATTCATAAGAGGGAAAATTGAGTGATTATTAACAAAGAGCAATTAAGAATTCTTTATTAAATAACCAATATGTTTAAACTAGAAAAACAGGAGCAATTAAGAATTCACTGTTTAAAACCAGTTTAGAAGAAAACATTTAGAATAACAATGATTGAAATCAGATTACACTTAAGTACTTTCTGATTTATTCATTTTCATTAGTCATTCAGAAATGAAACACAATGATATAATAAACAAATATGAAGACTTTAAAACACAAGGGAAAGATGACTTATTGATCCGTAGTCTGACACATGAATCTTGTAAAAAGCCTTTCGCTTCAATTCATCATCCAGCTTAGCCACACAAAATTTCTCCAATAGCACTTTATTCCAAATAGTCAATGTTACAGCAGAGTCTAAAAAATCCACACTCAATACTCCGATTGAGGGAGTATTTATAAAAAAAAGTTATAAAAAAAAATATCTCATAACAACTTGAGATATTATCTAGGATGACTCATAAGTAAATTACAAAAATAGAGACAGATGGTCTCGTAGATAAGAAAGAATGATAACTGATGTTGTGATGTTTCCTTCTTTTGAGAATGTGCTGGAGGCAGGCCCTATGCTTTGGCTCATTGTTGTCCTCTTCAGTAACTCTGTGCTGGCTGGTCCGTTTAACTGATACTCTTTTACTTGCTCTGATACACTTTGACCTTTATTCATCTTTTTATTCTTCTTTCCTTGACTTACTGTAGTACATAATCAAAATTCAGGTAAGAATAATTTTTACAAAAGTTCTAA
Source organism: Pinus albicaulis (assembly GCA_034641835.2). NCBI lineage: Eukaryota > Viridiplantae > Streptophyta > Pinopsida > Pinales > Pinaceae > Pinus > Pinus albicaulis. Next base: position 98,843 of record MU968332.1, read on the forward strand.
CAGTTCTTCCCACCATTTATCTTCCGGAATCCTGGTTCTTTGCAGCTTTCTGAGAGTTTCATCAGTCTCTGTATACCTAAAGAAAGTAGGTTGAGCAGGGAACAAATGTTTTACTTCATGCTCAAGATAAAACAAATTTTCTAGTCTATTATGAAGATATTTTCCTGTAGGCAATGCTGCTGTTGATGAACTAGTTGAGGCATTGGCCTGAGTGTCAGCATACTTGTCCAATTTTTCAACATAACTTTCCAGATCCATCAATTTATCATTTGAAATGAAAGGACTGGGCAATCCTTTATTCAATAAAATGTCAAATCTTGTTCTGAAGGCAGTGATTTTTTCTTGCATGTCTGAGCATCTTTGTTCTAAATTCTGCATCAGAGTTCTTTTGGTAAAAACTCTCTTTATTTCCAAAATTGTGCCTGTCCTGTCCTGAATGCCAAATTCTTCAAGTTGATGCTTGGTCTGAGTATTTAGAAAATGGATGAGTTCATTGGCTTCATCAGGCCTGTTCCCCAATTCTTCCCTTGCTACTAGGACTTCTTCTATAGCCAATTTGACTAAATCATTTTGTTCCTGCATTATTTGAATTGAGGGTCGGACATCCTTTATTGATTGGATGATGTTGTCCCAAAGAATTTCATTTATTTCCCTTAAAGGTTTCTCCAATGTGAGATCATTTTCCAATGCTTTGACTGTTTTTTCTAATTTGTTCACTTCTCTTGTTTTATCAGCAACACTCATTTTTGAAAGATCATATTTGTGTTCTAGAGTGGCCAATTGTTCCTTTGTTCTGTGGAGCTCTATGACCTGAAGTTTCATTTCTTCCATTGATTTTGTTAATTCACCAGTGTTCAAATTTGCAGTGTTGCCCTGTGACAATTCTGCTGGTTGACCTTTTGTTGCTGTACCTATCACTACTCCTGCTGTAATACTGGAATATTTGCTTGCTTATCTTTCAATGCATTCTCAAGCTCTTTTTCAGTTGCATTAAGTAGCTCATTCAATTTTAAGAGCAAATCCATTAGTTCTTCCTCAGAATTTTGCTTGATGATTTCTGCAGTCTGTGGATGTCTTGAGGCTGGTAACTTCAGTTGCTTTCTCAGAGCTGCAATATCATCATCTTTTCTCTTGATCAAATCTTCAATACCTTTCACATCTTTAGGATTATGACCCAAACCAATAATTATTTCCTCCAAAGTTTTGATTCTATTATCCTTAGCCTGGGAGGAGGCTTTTTCAAGCTGCAACTGTGTATTAGTGTTATCCAAAGAATCCTGCAACTTATGGGCCATCATTGATTTATCCGTCAAAGTAGAATAAATCATCTCACCTATTTGCTTGTGTAGCTCAATTTGATCTAAAGGATGGATATCCTTTGCTAAGACTTCAAAATTAGTCCTAATGTAATCTGCAGCTTTCTGAGGCTGCTGCACCTTGGGCTTGAAGTGGCTCATTAACATCTTACCCTGTTGGATGTCATAGGCTGACATCAATCTTTCTTGATTTTTCGGAGCCATCTTCAAATATTGGTTGTACACTTGAAGTCTAAGTGGATCATTCATGGTCTTTATATTGATGAATGTTCTTTTGATGTCCAAGGCTTCTTTTAATGGGGGTTTGAAAGAAGATATCTCTACACTTTGTTGCCTCTGTAATTCCTTTCTTTGAAAATTAGTAGATGTCCCACTATCTGTACCTATTTGCTGACTGTCTTCTCTTCCCTGGCTATCAGAGATTTCCTGAAGTGATTCAACTTCTGGAAGAGGAGTTAATTTCTGCCTTTTAACACCTTGTTGTGCATAGGAGCCACCAATAGGAGTAGTTGATTCAACCTCTCTCTTTTTGCCTTTTTCTACATTCAGAGGAGTTTGTAAAATTGAAATTTCTGGCTCATTGATCTGAGTAGGAGGAATCTGTACTTGTTCCTGTCCTTTAGAAGTCTGAGGTTGTTCTGTCATTGTGAATTTTTCAATTACTTGTATATCAGGCTCCTCTTCTTTTCCTTTAGATTCTACTGCCACTGTACTAATCTCCTGCAAATTTCGTTGTGAAGTCCTGGCTGAAGAAGATCCTAGTATTTGCACCTATTCAAAAGAGTCTAGGTCAAGTATATTTTCAAGATCTTTCATCACATTTTCAACATTGACCTGCTCATTATCTTTTTCAATCAATGTCCCTTCCACCCATTCATCTGTATTAGCATATTGTTCTATTTCTGGGATTCTTTGATGGATGTATGGTGATAGTTTATTTTTCATTCTTCTATCATAGATAAAGTTGTTTGGATCATAAGGCACCCAGTAGAAACTCTTTTGTAGTCTGAGATAGTCTTCTAAAATTCTTTCGGCTTCCTTTCCAGCTTCCCTAGAGTTACAAATAAAGGGACCTAATTGGCTTTTGATCCTGAGTTGAGCCTTTTTCTTTGCATTGCAGAAATGAACTATATCTGAATTAATCATCTGCCTAAAATACTCTAATGCAAAGAGTCTCATTGGGACATATTTTGGCAATTTGAATGGGCATAACTCACATCCATATATTCTGATCTCTGTGTGGTTTTGATATAGGTACCAATCACCTATATTGTACTGCTTTGAGAGCTAGAGGATTTTCTTGATGTCATTATTTACCCTAGGAGGAGAGACTCCTGTCAACAAGGTGGTTGCAGGATGTACAAAAAGGTCAACAAACTCATTATAAGAATAAGGAGAATCAGGGGAATTGGGAGTAATGGCAGACCAAAAGATGACTGACTTAGGATTCCCTTTGGCATCAAGTTTCTTAACATAAAAAGGAAAACTCTCTTATTGAAAGTAAATCATGAGGTGATATATGACAGAAGAATACTTAAACACTCTTTCATTTCCTAATCTCATGAACTGATCATGGATTTTGTCAGCGATGTAAGATGCAAAATTGTACTTGACAGCAGGAGGCTGTCCAGGGGTAAAAATAGATAACAATACTAGGGTTAATTGATCAACATACTCACTAGTATTGAAGTCCAGTATAGAATATATCATGTTCAGAATAAGTCTGCCCATATCAGTAAAAAAAGTATACCCATAAGGGGGAGGGCTTTTAGGCTGATGTTCTGGTAACATGAAGGTTTGGCATAGGCGGTTTAATTCTTCATGAGATAAATTGGTAGATTTCTCAAGTAATTCAGCCATGGACAGGAGAGTGAGGGCTTGACCAGGTTGGAATTGTAGCATTTCATTTATGGACTGAGCAGTTATTGGGAAAATGACATTTTGACTTGGGGATAAAACTGTTCGTTGGTCGGGATCATAATTTGCATGGTAGTAATGGATTAACTCAGGAAAAATGTGGACTGAGGGGAGAAGGTACATGGGAAGATTGGATTCCCAAAGTCTAAAGATGTCAGAACCATTCAAATAATTGTGTCTGCAGCGGCAAAAAATTCGAAGAGGATTCTCACTGAGAAGTAGGACTTTAATTTGAAAATCCATATCGGCTAAAGGCAAATAATCCAATTCCTTGTGAGGGGCATTGAGGGGCACGACATTCAGAGCTACAGGAACTTCCATTTCTGGTTCTTGTGGATTCAGAAATGGAAATTCGGGGTTTTGTGGAAAAGGGGTACAATTACCAGTTTTGGGAATATAATTGCAGTTCTGGGAATTAAAACAGATCAAATTGAAGTTCTTTTCAGACCTTAGTGTGGAATTAAAACCAGAATCAGGAATTTTTTCAGAGTTTAACGGGAAATTAGAGTAAATACCTGTTTACGGAAAATGAATAGCAATTAAACAAGTACACGCTATGGAGACTGAACTCTGAATTACTTGTCAGCAATTTTTTTCAGCAAGGTAACGGTTGGCAGCTTCGACAGTGGATTTTTGAAATTTGTTGCATGGGAAACTGGTTAGCGCACGAAATAATGAAAATGACGCGGGCGTATTTGTTTTATTTACAAAGTCAAAAGGGTGGCAGATTTTGATTGATGACGTCAGCAGGTACGGAGGCTTCGTCACAAAGGACAGGCGGTAAGCGGTATCCATTGCACCGCTTTTGGGGAAAGGTGGTTTTGGGCGGAATGGCAGCAATTCCATACGATGAACGACGCGTGGCTCTGTACGGTTTGGAAAACCGCTTGGCCATCGTGCGTTATCGTTCGGACGCGGATGGCTAGCGATATGGATAATAGTCGTTGATCTCAAATGGGTTGATCGAACGGTTGTCAGGGCGATAAGGTGACGGAAGGATAACAGACGGACCCGACGCTATTAAACGTTAATTAATCTCATCGGGGGGAATTCGATTGGCAGAGTTAGGCTATTAATTAATCGTGAAGATTAATTAATTCCTTTTTAAAACGTGGACAAGTGATCAGGAGGGAGTCGAGCAAGGGGAAAATATATATAGAGATGGGTTATTTCGAAGTTTGGTTAAAATTAAACTTCGGACTTATTTTTTCATTTTAAACACATATAACATATGTTTAAAGGTTTTTTCAGATATTTTTTATTATATGATAATTAAACCAAAACGATTTGCTTACCACAGGGGCGGAAATAATATAAAGATATTTTTTAGTCAAAGGGAGTATATTGGGGGTTTTTATTTAAACATGTGAGGATAAAATACTTTGACTAAAATTATAATAAATGGGTTTTTGGGTATCTTATAAAGAAGGAGTTATATATAATATAAATAAGTTATTTTCATAGGGATTTAAATAATAAATTAGAAATTAATATGGAAATGAACTAAAGCGTTAAGTGTAAAACATTAAAATAATGTATTTAACTTATGCTTGAATGAAAAAGGTTTTTTATGGAATATTGCATGATTTTTCTAAGTAAAATGGGATTTTACTTAGGAAAGATCTTTTTAGAAATGAATGAGTGTGATGATGAATGATTTTAAGTACTTAGGTTTTTCCAATCATTGGGCCGAGAGTCCGGTCCCTCCAAAAGTCAAGGAAATGCCTTGAGCCCCTTTAATTGTCAAATACCTTAATACTTAAGGGAAATTAGTGAAATGTTTAGGGAAAAATGAGAAGGGAAGTTAATAATTTGACTTTGCCTTGCTTGCAATGCTTCCAATGTATTGTTTGCCTTTGCATTTGTGATGAAAGTTAAAATTTTAACCATCTAAAGCCATCATTCATCACATGTAATTCAGCAACATCATCTACCTACCCTACCTACTTTACCCTACCATTTTTTCTTCTTTATTAGGGTGCACTTAGACTGGCAAACCCTCATCAAACTTTTTCTTTTACATATGAAAATCTATCTAGTTCTAACCTTATTACATCCAAGGGCTCAGATTAAACTATTGAGCTCTTTTTATTTACTCTACCTATCTACTTATCTGCCAAAATTAAACAGTTTGGTCAGATTTTATTCTCTATCTCTAAAACATGAAATTGAAAGATGAACTAACCAAGCTTAAATTGTTTGACTGTTCATAAATTGTGGCATAGAATACAAGTTGCACACAATTTTATTATATCAGAGCAAAAAGTAGTGGCTTTTAAACTTGCACACTTTCCTTGGCCTTTTTTTTAGTGGAGTTCTTTTTCTTTCACTTTTTTGGCCATTTTATTCTTTTCACCCTTTGATTTTTCTTTTAGGATATACCCTCTTTACATTTTTTAAATTTTTTGATTTTTTGATTTTTATTTTATTTTTTGAGAATATGGAAAACCTTTGCAACAAGAAAAGGTTATGAACATATTGCATAGTTCATCAAGTCAATCATGAAATATGACACCTATTGGTATAGGAGTCTAACAGAAACTACAGAAGGAGTAGAGCTTATTGATTTATGGGAAAGTACCGGAGTAGTTGTGGAGAATACAGAAGGGGTAGGACTTGTTGATCTGGGATGCACATATTGTGATGAGGTGAGTGATTCAGCATAAGAAGTCAAAGCATAAAGTTCTACAGATTGTTGAACATAAGCTTCATGAACAGAAAGGTCTAATCCTGAGACTAAACCCTACAATTTGTCAAAGTCTTGAAGGATTTGAAGGTCTATATCAGCAGGAGCATATTGGGCTTTAGATGAGTTTCTTCTTAATGTAGCTTGATCTACTACTATCTGGCATGCCCAATTGGCTGATTTAGTTCTAATATAGGCTTTGTTCAAAGGGTAAATCAAACTCAATGTCTTGCAAGGTTACAAAGTCTTTTGGGAGTGAATCTGCTCTATGAGGAGGACTAGAACTTACTTGGATTTCAGCTAAGCTCATTCTTTTCGGTATTTTCTCAAGGTCATCTACAACTTTTGCAGGCTTTGGATCAGGATGAGCTCTGGTATATACTCTTTTAGGAACCAGAGTTATGATCTAAATGCACACACACACTTATGATTTACACTATTTAAAAGAAAACAAATCCTAAAGTATTCCTATCATACAATGCTTTGACCAGGGTTATGAATTCCAAAGTAATTACAATTGTTTCAATTGTTTCCCCAGTATGGTCACCACTATGTTATCATTTTGTAATTTCTAAGATTGGGAGAATAAATCACAAAAGACAACATCAAAACCACTTTGGAAGCTGGAATCTAGCCCTGCCGGCTTCAGAGAGGGATCTCTCTTTAAGATTTAACTTTGTTTTGGATAAATATTAGGCTAGTTATGACTGTACTTGGTGATTGTTTGATTTTAATTGATTTGGTTGATTAAATTTTTAATTTCCCATTGGAAAATGGAGTCAAAACATAAAACTGGATTTTGCATCAATTTTTAAAAAGTTACAACAGGGCAAGCTAGGTTGCATTTACTGGATTCTTTTAAGATTTTAAATGAAGAATGGATATGGCAGAAGAGTGAATTTCAGTTGAGACTAAAAAGCATTTAAGTATTTTCCAATCTGACTTCAACTAGAAAACAATTAAATTGTAAAGCAGCGAAAATAAGGTGTTTTAATTAACATGTCCTATTCATCACACTTTATGTTTTACAATTAAGAATTATTATAAACAGAGTAAGGAAATAACAGTGGAAAACACAGAAACGGTAGAAACACTTCACCAGTAATTACACCACATGAATCCTGAAAGAAGTCTTTGTATTATTGATGCTCCAGCAAAACTTGGGATTTGCAATTGCGGCGTAGGAAAAATATATTCAAAAATCAACCCCTAATACTTCAAACAATGAAGTATTTATACTAAAATTTACAAAATTGATTACAATGAATGTTGTCTCAACAGACAAGGTATTATTAGCCTTAAATCTAATAATAAACTCTAACTGTTATAAAAAAAATACGCTCGATGTGTGTGATTTGGCTTTTTGGCACTGTTTTTAAGGAATCAGTTGATTAGTAAGCCTATTGGTAGGCTACGCTGGCTGTAATACTATCTGATGTGTTGTCTTGTGAGCTGGTTGTAGATTACTGCTCTTTGTTACTTTTTACTCTTGGAACTCAGTTAACTTATCCCATCGCTCTTAATCTAGGGTATTTCTGTTTACAAGAGTTTAAGACTCGATATGACTCAAATTCTATTTATTACACTGACAGTCTTTACATAATGTATTTATGACGATATTATCGAACATTCCCACTTTGAGTGAAGTGGTGATGTCCGCAACCAAAATGAATAACAACTAACTGACATTAAAGATCTGCTCCTCGAAATTTGGAAATGTGATGGCTTCAGGCATTTGATGTACTTCAAAACCTTGATAAACCTTGATAAACCTTGATAATCTTCAGCTGGCGACGTATACATGCATAACCATCTAATCATGTACTTCAAAGCTTTACTGAAGCATCTAATCAGTCACGACTTTAAAACATCTCGCATTAGAAGTTTAGGAGCGGAGGTCATAAGGCAGAAACAAAATGTTTTGCGATTTGTGATTGCAATGAATGACGTGGTGGAACGTGGGTCCTATTGAGGTGGTAACAAGGTGGCGGGATTGTGACGCGATATATCGCATTATCGCATCGAGGTTTAGGATCTGGCACATAAATGGTGAGTGACGTGCGGGCGATAATGCAATAATGTGATAATGCAGGCAATAATGCGATCTGTGATTGCAATCTGCGATATATCACGTCGGGGTATCGCAATCGCAAGAGGGAGCGGAAAACATAAGTCGGGGACAAAGAAATTTTTGATTTTGCGATGCGAGAAAGGATAAAGGTCAGATTCTTTTGTTTTTTGAAGTTTTGGATGGTTTTCTAACTTAGAGCAAGGGAAGATGCAAAACAACAAAAATGAATGTTATTAGTGATAAGAACTTGCTTGGATTTACCTTGGGATTTAGCTTAGTCCCCTTCTTATACATGATTTTCAAATCTTTGTTGGGAGTGTCAATCACTGAAGGTGACTCTTCTTCTCTTATCATTTTTCCTGCTTTCTCCTGTGGCACAAGAGTTTGTGATGTTGAAGTTGACACCAATTGTTCTTCAACCTCTTATAGAGTATTTTCAATCCATTCTAGTTTATTCATGTACCTCTCAATCTCTAGTCTGTGGGTATGAATATAAGGTGTAGATTTGTTCTCTACCCTTAGCTTAGAAATGGTATCCAAGGGATCATATGACTATGTGAAACTGAAGCTGAATTGCATTTCTTTCAATAATTTTTCTGCTTCCTCCCCTGCTGACAAATGAAGGGTCTTACCTGTGTTTTAATCCTGAACTGAGATTTCTTTTTAGCAGATACAAAATGGACTTCATCAGCATTGAGCATTCGCCTGATGTATTCTAGGGCAAAAATCCACATTAGGAAGAATTTTGGGAGCTTATATGAGGCAAGCTCACATCCATAAATCCTCAGCGCTATGTAATTCTGGTAAAGGTACTAGTCTTTTGTTTTAGTTTGGTCTGACAACTGCAAAACTTCCCTGATTTCTTCATTGATTCTTGGCTCTGAATCGCTGCTAAGAAAGGTGAGTGTTGGATGTACAAACAATTCTATGAACTGTTTGTATGAGAATTCTTTCTGCTCCTTCATCACCATTATAGTCCAAAAGATGATAGATTGTTGATTTCCCTCTTCATCCAATTTCTGCAATGAAAACTTGAATATGTCTCCCTGAAAATATAAAAACAAGTAAAGTAAAATAGAGGCATATTTAAAAACCTCCTTGATGTGGAACTTGACAAATTGTCCATGGATGGAATCTGCAAGGAATTGGCTAAAGTTGATTAAGACAGAAGGCTTGGAGTCTATGGGGAAAATGGAAAGGAATCCTATAATAGCCTTATCTACCCATTGATCTGAGTAATAACCAAGGAGGTAGGAGATGATTGTAATGATCTGCTTAGTTCTCTTAGGGAAAATGGAAGATGAATAAGGTGGGTTCTTCTTAAAACTTAGGATAAAATACTTACCTCTTTGCCTTCTCATGTGTATGAAATATAACTTTGTAAGTTAAAAACTTAGGATAAATATTTTCATGTTTTTCAAAGCTATAATAAAACTTCTACCTACCCTTTAACTTTCATTTCTTTTTCTAAAATAACATTTTTTCATCTCTTTCCTTAGGGTGAATTTAAAATAGCAAACCCACATAACTTCTTTTTTATATAAAATCTAACCTACTCTATCACTTATTTCTCTTATTGATTCTAATTACACTGTTGAATCAATCTCATTTTCTACCTAATTATTGATTTATCAAGATTAAACAGTTTGACAAATCTTTATTCACTGACCTAATAAACATGAAATTCACAATTGTTCCATCATGATTACGTTGTATGTTGGGAACAAAATCTAGTCATTGTGGCATTTTAGGCAAGCTGCATACAATCCTATTGAATTTTTAACATAAAAGAAACTAATTTAATAGTAATGGCATTTAAATTTGCAACACTTTCAATATTATTTCTCTTTTTACTTTTGTGGGGTTTTATTCACTTTTTATTCTTTTTGACTTTTTTCTTCATATTGATTTTCTTTTTGACATACTCTCTTTTGATTTTCTTTTATATATATTTTTTTTGGAAATCATTTGCAAATTGAAAATAATTTACAATGTAAATTTACAAATAATGACATACTCAATCACCTTGAGATCCTATAAAATATAGGACCCTAAGAAGAGTTACAAATTGAATTGAACGAGAGAGTTACAAATGCATTTAATGAGGAAGAGTTACATTCTCTTAAGTGTGGAGTTACTGTTTTATTCCAAGAGAGAGGTTCAATTTGCCAAGTAAGATATTCTCAATTTAATTTACGTATTCCATGAGAGAAATCGTTTTATTAATAAGGTGTATGACTTTAGACTATTTTATAAATAATAGTATCATAATAATAATAATATTAAGGATAAAATATTAATTTGACTTGTATAATCATGTTGATTTGATTTTAAAGTGGACTCCATATGTCGAGATCATCCTTGATCATTTAGACATGACTTTCTGTTTTTAAAAAGTATCATCCAAATTGGAATGTGACTTACTAGTTTTGGAAAAGTCATATTAGAATTGTCAGAAATGAAATTTTATTATAGGTGGTTTAAATGGAACTGAAAGATATGATTTCTTTTAGGGGAAATTCATCCATGAGCTGCCAAATTTTTAACACAAACTCCATGAGGCTTCCATGTTGGATCAGAAAGAGGAGAAGGTCCTACCTTTCATAGAGGATTTAGTACTAGATGCTCAAGCAGAGTTGACAAAGGATATGGTGTTACAAAAGAGGTCTAGAGCTACAACACAAGGGTAGTGCGACTATTAACAAGTTGGGTTAAAATGACAAATTTCAAGCAAGGCTAAATGGAATTCTAAAGAGAAGGTAGTAGAAAATTTCCCTCACCCCATTTAATAAAAGCTTTTGGGAATCAAAAACCTCCCAAAATGGGGAGGTATGATCTGAATTTGATCATTAAATTATTTTTCTTCCATCTCAATGTTTTCAAAGTGGAAAAATTTTAAAAATCAACTTACAAGTGCAATTTTATCGATGTGACCTAGTTTGGAGAATTAGGAACTAAAACCCCTAAGGCCAATTTGGGGCCTTAAATAAATCTTTTTGGGGGTAAAACTTCCCCACTTAAGTAGCATTGAGGGTTAGTTCAATTGATCGAGTCCCCATCGTTAAAGTACCTATGATATTGAGAGGTCACGAGTTAAATTCTCTTGACACTCTCGGGATCAGGCTCCATGGTTGAGCCAGCAGGAAGTGATCCCGTCAAGTGGATCTATCTGGTACAAATATTATGTGGCCATAATAGTTACCAATTATCAGGGTTTGTGAACCGCGTAGCTATATTTATAAAAAATAAATAAATAAATAAATTTAAAACATCCCCACTTAAGCATAAGACCATTCCAATGGTGCAAAAATTGTGTTAATCGAAATTCAAATGAAAAAGTTAAACCTCCCAAGAATTGACCTATCATGATTAACCACCATAATTCAAGAGGATGTCATGCCAATCCCTGTTGCTCATAGAAAAGGGGCTAGCCATGTTGGGACAATGAAGACAACTCTAAAAGGGTTGAGTTGTAACTCATGTTGTCAGTTGAATGAGTCAAATCTAACCCCAAGTTGGCTATCGAGCTATGTTATAACAAGGCCACTAGGAGGAAAATGGATTTCATTCTATTTGCTTACAGTTTTGTTCCATAGTAGACAAAAGTAGTTGACGTGTGGATAGAGAGATAGAATAACAAAGGGGGTTTGTCTTCTATACCATCCCCAGAGCCACATGTCTCAAGCAAGTCCATAGAGAGTGTCTTCCCTTTGTACTTGCATCGTTTCCATTCCAAACAAAAGAGAACAAAGCAACCTTGCCTTCTAGTTGGGTTTTCTCCCACAAGGGCTTCCCAAATTGTTGTTTGTGAGTGATTATTGTATTTATTTTTTCTCTATTTTCCACATATTACCTTTGCATATTATCTATTGCATGCATAAACAACGAAACTAAAAAGAATGAACCCTTCAGAGTATAGATTTGGGTTTATTTTCATAGATCTATTGTAATGAACTATTTAATGGAATGTCCATAGTGGTTACAAATTATATGGTCAAATGATTCACCAACATAGATCATAATACAAAACAAAATACTTTCTCAAAAAAAGTGTTTGACCACCTGTTGTGCTTTACCAATGATTGCATTTTTTTTAACTAGTTTAAGGACAAGATTAAACTAATACAATCATACATACATATATAATGCAAGAAATACCCTATATAAGCCCATATTTGGAAAACTCTAGTAATAACAAATCTAGAATCTAAAAGGAATGAACCCTTCACAGTATAGACTTCAGTGTATTTTCACATATCTATTGTAATGAACTATTCAGTGAAATATCCATGGTATTTGACAGATCATATAGTCAAATGATTCACCAACATAGATCTTAATGCAAAATAAAATATACTATAAGAATAAAAAAAATTATAACTTCGTATGCTTTACCAATGATTGAGTTTTTTTCAACTAGTCTAAGGACAGGATTAAACCAACACAATCACACATATAATGCAAGAAAAACCCTTTAGAAACCCATCATGGGAAAAACTCCAACTTTGAAATCACTATCTTGATTTGGTTTTTATGATGAATTGTGTTTTTATAACCTACACGGTTCTGTAGCTCAGGCATAGAGGAAATACACTCATTGCGTGTAGACTTCTTCTACAAGCATGTTGATTGACCTCAGCTTAGTCGTTGTTTTTAATCTGCAACTTTTACATTTTGACTTTAATCTTCACCAATGGACAAATCCTCTTTCTCTCCTTCCAACGAAACCAATCAAACTTGGACCCAGAATGTCTAAACCCCTTCCCTTCATTGATCAAACTTGGACCCACGATGTCTAAACCCCTTTCCTTCATTGATTTCCCCTATTATTCTTGTTACTCATATGTGTGCATAGTCGCTCAACCATTTCTCCCAAGAAACAAATATAATTTTGTGCTCGTGTTTTCTGAATTCCGAATTCTACAAAATTTGAGCATTCGTAACCTTCTCTAACTAACACCAAGTACCATATCCCATAGGCTATAGTCCTTCAAAAAGGGATAAAATCCCATAACCCCGCATTGTGAGCAAGTTTTGGGTAAATTGAGGAAAAAACACTCAAATCTGGGGCTTTGAATAAGACAATCAACCCCTTAAGAAAATAAAATACCTCATGGAAAGCTATATATATAAATAAAACACCTCATGTAAAGCTATATATAAAAAAGAGTAGTTCAGTTCATCTGTTTTTGAGCTTTGGCTCTGAGAGTTTTAAGACTCCTTTTCTTTTAAGCTTTGATTCTGAGGGTTTTAAGACCCCTTTTCTTTTGTCAATTTCAATAATAAATGATTCCACCTAATTGGCACCTCTTCTATCTTCTCTCTGTTATTTTTGGCATAGGAATATTACAAGGAAGGAGCAAAAGAAATATAGTTTAGTAACTAGGGTTCAAATCTGGTTTGGTAACTAGGGTTCTGGCTTAAATCTCTGGGTAATTGAGTTTGGTGGGGCAGCGAGTTCACTTTCTGGGTCATGGTTATAACAGCGAAACTCTGGGAGCCATTGCGTGAGCATCCCTCTGGTTTCAGGTGGGTGAACGACAATTGTTGCTTAAGTGATCATCCGCAGCACCACAATAGAGATGCGAAGTAGAGCAGACGGGAGCGTGGCTAGGCAATAAGCCTTTTCTGCCTCAGTCTGGGTTGTGTTTAGGACATCAAAAGTAAGCGAGGGGCCACCAAGGCAGCGAAGGGTGTTATTGTCGCTGTTTGGACTGCGAATTATCTGGGTAGGGCACCGGATGGTATCCTGCTCCTACTTGAATTCGGAAGCCCCAGGTTAAGGCAGCATAGGAATATAGCAGTTGATGGAATTACTTCTCCAGCGTGGACTCAGAATATTGTAGAACCTGTCCTGTAGCACTGTGCGAATGGAGAATTGCTCAGATTGAAGCAAGCCCTAACCCCGAACAGTTACAGGAAGATTCACGAATCCATCTGCGACAAGGAACAAAATTAATGCAACAGTCAGAGCCATCGATCACAAAAGTCTAAGCAAGGTGGTACTCGGAATTTCTTCTGGTAAGGGTATGACCCTTACAAGTCAAGCGGTAGGTGTAGTCGCAGGTACAGATAGTTCTATAGAGGTTTGAGTACTAATTCTCTGTCAGCAAGTTTGGGATCAGAATTGGATGTTTTTTCTTTCATTGGAACACTGTTGAATTCATTGGTCTGGATATGTTATCATTTGGTTGAACAATACTGTGGAAAAATTACTGTGGTAACATCATTTTTATGCGTTGTAAATTCTTGTTTTGGAACCTTGTTGAAGCCCTAGCTCTTTGAACAGGAGTTATGGGAAAAAATTATGGTTGAATTCTGCTGCTCCATTACAATATGATTGACCAAAAGGGCTATATATCAATGCTCTCAGTAGCCACATCACCTACCAAGGAACAACCTTCTAGTCTTGTGCTTCTTTTATCATGTAATAGTGTTCATGTAGAGACAAGCATGTCTCATTGTTTGCACGGCTTTTATTTGCCTTATGCCTCAGTAACTATACAGCTTGGGACGCATGGAGGGCAGACATAATACTTCATCCCGTGCCCCTGGCTTTGCATGCCCTTGCCCCCACGTCATCCATAACTCATGTGGAGCTCTACATAACACTTACCTCTGCCCGCAAAGCTTCACATAACCCTCACTTCTCTGCACACCCATCTTAACTAAGCCAAAACAAATCTCTTCCTTATCTCTATGCAGCATGAAGCAAAAGCTCCTTCCTTTTGTTCATACCCTTACATAGACTAAATTGTTGTTTGGCTTTACCTTGGTCATTTTTGGGACTTCAAGGACTTCTAAAGATTTCAAAAGAATCGAGGCTTCTAAAAACCAATTCAAGCACAAAGATTTAGAAGGCTCTTAAACATAAAATAATCAAAGAAATATATACTTACCCATTTCCAATCTTCATAGATCAATTAGAATCACTCCCCCTGTGAGGAAAGTAGGGATAACTCCAGGGGATATTTCATTCATGCACCAATACCGTTGAACTTTTCGATTATGACAACAACAACAAAAATGTTACATAAACACCAAATTTATAAAACAGTGAATCTATATTATTCTAAGAAAACAAATTTTATTCATATAAAAATATATATCGATAATGAATAAATTCAAAAACAATTGGTGAAACACTTCAAATTCATCAAGAGAAAATTAAATACTAAATGGAGCATTTATAATTCCCTCAGTAATAGTGTGTTTATCTAGGATTTACATAAATGCTCATAGCCTATATACTAATTGCAGTGACCTATAAGCTTTGATTCGAACATATGAAGCTCCTTCAACATTAGAACTCCAGTGGAAAGCCTGTAATCTCACAGAAGAAATAGAGAAATAGCTAAATGACAGAGAATAGGACAAATTCATTTGCATGACAAAGCATCCCCAGTGGTGAATATGTTGAAAAATATTCGTTTCATGTTTGAGAAGAGCTAAAAAAAAACCTGTCCAAATATCATAGCAATGAGCAGAGTTCATTTCTTTGTTCATGCTTTGAAATGATGAAATTTTGTTTATCAGGCCTGGAGTTGAGATTGAGGACCATGGTGTTAATGTCTAGAAGAGTTATCCCAAAATTAATTTTCACAATTGGGGAAGCAGTGCTACGGTCTGTAACATAAGGATAACTCCACATTATCAATCAGACAATTTAGACTAATTGATATCTTGCATAATAGAACTACAATAACCAATTGGCCTTCGATCGTAAGAAGACATTGAAGCAAAAAAATAGACAAATGAGGCAATTTTCCTTCTTTTGGCTTTGTTGCTATATGAAAAAGTTTTCAATTCAAAATATACAATTCCTCCAGAATTCAATGAAGAAAAAAATTAAATTGGAAAAGAAGGCAACGAAGAATGCAGGGAATGAGAACTCGGACTAACATGGATTTTGTGAGCCTGTAAACCTAGGAGATTTGTGGGGTTATCTCAGGAATGAAATCTTACTAAAGTCTTGTTAGAAATAGAGGCAGACTATGAGATGATTGACATATTGAATGAGGCCAGGGAAGGGGAATTGATAAGATAGCAGCTAATGTTAACGCCGTACAATGGATAGGTTCACGTTAAGATAGCATTAGAAGAATTAAAATCCTTTACACCATATATTAGAATGAGTTGCAGTCAATAGTAAACTAACTGAGACCTTTGACCTTCAAAATTGAATCAGGCAAGGGTGTCCCCTGGCCCATTTTTTGTATGCTTCGGGAATAACTGGTCCGTGCAAATGGTCAAATGGCATCAATTGGAGTTGGTCAATCTTCCTCTTATACTCCTTATTGCCTCCCTCTATTGAATCCACAATGCGAAGCCCAAGCATCCCTCAAAGTCAAAGCCAAAGCCAAAGCCAAATACCACCTCTTCCTCCCTTCTTACAAATCTTAGTTATGGAAGTGGAAATATAAACACCATTTTTGCTCCCTGCAAACAACCTAGTTCTCAACCTAGCTTGGAAAGCATGGGTTAGAAAATAAAAGAAAATAAGCATTCATATGCAAGCAAGCAAGGCCATTGCTAATTTTTGGTGCTATTCCAAAATTTTCCAGAAGCCCTTACTGACAAGCTATGATTGATGCAGTCGCTGTAGTAGATCCACGGTTCAAAGCCCCTACATCTAATAGCCTTCGAAGAGATTTGTTATTGGAAACTAGATGATCTCAGCCTTATACTTGTTGAGTATTGTTCATCATAGGTTGAAACAAGTTGCCCTATTATGGGTGGTGATTGGACAGATACAAATTAAAGAACCTTAATGAAATTCCTTGTATCTTGTCTGAAGGGCACAATGTTTTTCAAATCAGTGAATGCCTTGGCCAAAATTAAGAGTGCCCAGATGTTATGTGACATGATGGAGAAAGTTATTGAGGGGCGAGAGAACATGTAATACAAATTGTTACTGATAATGTAGCTAATTGTATTGTTGTTGGTAAACCTTTTGTGAGTAGGTACCCCCTCCATGATGGAGAAAGTTATTCAGGTGCGGGAGAACAATATGTTATACAAATTGTTACCGATAATGTAGCTAATTGTATTGTTGTTGGTAAAACTTTTGTCAGTAGGCATCCCTCCATATTATGGACCGCTTGTGCTGCACATTCCACAGATTTCATGCTCAATGACATTGGTAGAATTGACTGGATACAAGAGTTTGTGGAAAAGGAAAAATCCATAACCAAGTGCATTTACAATTATACTGATTATCCTTACAATCATGAGAACATACACTGAAAGCTAATTGTAGGTAATCTAGCTAATTGTATTGTTGTTGGTAAACCTTTTGTGAGTAAGCACCCCTCCATATTATGTGCCACTTGTGCTGCACATTGCACAGATTTAATGCTCAATGACATTGGTAGAATTCACTGGATACAAGAGTTCGTGGAAAAGGAAAAATCCATAACCAAGGGTATTTACAATTATACAGATATCCTTAGAAGCATGAGAGCATACACTGAAAGCAGGGCATTTATTCATCTTACAGTGACCAGATTTGCAGCAAACTTCATCTCCTTGCAATCTGTAGTTAGCCAAAAGATTAATATTAAGAGAATGATATAAGACACGAGTGGATTGCATCTAAATATCACCGAACCATCAAAGGCGTAAACCGATACTTTTGTGTCTAATGATGGTTTCTACAATGATGTTGAAGAGGAAATACATTCTTCACTTTTGAATCCGTGCCAATTATCAGCTTTCTCACGGCAATACTGTGAAGCTAATAGATTTGCAATGAGCTTTTGAGACAGTTTAATTGGTGATGTCCATGTTATGAAGTATTATCTAAATTATAAAATTTAAAATTTAAATTTCTTAACTAACACGTTTCTATAAAAGGGGTGTATAGACACCTAGAGATTATAATGAGAACCGTTGAAATTTAAAGTTTAAATCTTTTGATTAACTTGTGTTTATAAAAAGGAAGGGTGCATGTAGATACCTAGAGATTATAATGATAACAGTTGAAATTGACCTTTATCACATGATTACAAAACCAATCTAATTGTCAATTCCTCTAAATACAAGAAAAAAAAAACTATACTTTCACTTACAACTACATATAAAACATATTTCAAAAACATCGATAATTAGAAGAAAAAAAAACACAGTTAAATGACCTACTTACCCATTACAATCTTCAACTTTGCATCATGAAAAGTGAGAAACGTTAGACTTGTCTCAATTTATCTAAACTTTTGGGTTTGAAAGTTTAAATTAAATTGCTACAACTAGTATTAAGTCGCTAACTAGATAGTATCTTGGAAGAGTTTAAAATTCAAATAAGAAAAAACTCACATTTTCAGGATGATGACAGGGAACAGGGACAGACCATGCAACAATTGACCTGGACGATTACATCAGATTGGCTTGTATAAGAGGAAGCTCCTCGATTCACATTGAGGACTTGGAGAACTTTGCTACTCAAGCAGCGCAATACATAGAAGCAGCAATGCATAGAAGAAGCTTATTAGTTTTTATTATTTAGTTAAATTTTATCAATATTATAAATGAATGTTTTTATTTTTTTTAGTTTTAATCATTTTTGGATTTGTATTATATATGAGATATCTACTCATATATGGAATTTGGGTTATTTAATGATATTGATATTGTGTTTTGTATTAGTGTGATTTTTTTAACTAGTAAAATTGAGAATTAAGGTAATTTTATATTCACGTGATATAGGGTTAATTTAGTCTGTTATTATTATAACAATTAGGTGTAATTCACTACTTCTAATGTAGATAAATGAAGGGATCAAACCAAAAACCTCATTATCATAATATTTTACATAACACCCTAACATACATGTTTTTCAAGTAAACTATATATATCCAAAAATTTATATGAACTAGATTTTTAAATATCAATTAAAAAGACAAAAAATAAAATAAAATTTAGTGAGCCTCCAAATCAAACTCTCGGTTTTTCTTCCTCACCAAGTTTTTCCTAATTCCGACTCTGGTACTTTGCGTTAGGGTCTTCAAGTTTAATGGGTATAATTCATCCTCAAGAAAATTGAAGATAAAATCAAGCCTCGTTAGCCTAAATTTTTTCGGTCCAAATCAAACTTTTGGCTTTTCTTCCTCATCAAGTTTTTCCTAATTCCGACTCTGGTATTTTGTGTCAGGGTCTTCAAATTTAATGGGTATAATTCATCCTTAAGAGAACTGAAGATAAAATTGAGCCTCGTTACCCTAAATTTTTTCGGTCTAAATCAAACTCTTGGCTTTTCTTCCTTACCAAATTTTTCCTAATTCCGACTCTGGCACTTTGTGTTAGGGTATTCAAATTTAATGGGTATAATTCATCCTCAAGAAAATTGATGACAAAATTTGACCTCTGCAACTTCGATTTTCTCTCTATCAAAAATGCATTGCATATAAAATACAATTACCCATTTTTATCCAAAGCCGTTCAGATTCTGTCTATCAAAAATGCATTGTATATAAAACACAATTACCCCTTTTTATCCAAGGCCGTTCAGATTCACTCGCATCTTACTGGACTAAGAAGAACTCCAGGACAAAGTGGCATATGCAAATCATTATGATGCTTGAACTATATCAGTATGTATGCTTTCTTTGTTTGATATATATTAATTTGTGTGGGCTTTCTCAGTTTAATAATTGCCGGTTAAATTTCGGCTAGATTAACCCAGTGCACACGATCCACCAATCCACCAACAAATTGTTTTTCATTTTCAGAACCAGAAGATATAAACATCATAAGCAGATTGCAGGCAACTCATATGGGCCCTCCACATTCATAAATTTCAACGAGTAAAGGCCAGTAATGCTTAATGAACAATATATCAAGAAGCAATACAGTGAAGAGCCAAGTACTTACTTTTCTATAAACTTCTGGCTTTCTTAGAAAAAAAATGAGATTTCTGAAAACTACAATAATAAGTTATAACCGATGTACAGGGCGCTAAAGCTGACCTGAAAAGCTCATATATAAGACTAGTCATAGAGAAACCTCCTTCAGATTGTCATGGTTTCTGCTTTACTCTCGCTGGAAAACAAATTAAATACTCTGTGGAATGCCCAAAACAGTATCCTAAAACTCATTGCCCATTCTTTGGGTTTTTCTGCAAGATGTATTCATCGAACTGCTCCGACCGCTCTCGCATCTGCCCGATAATATTCTCCGAAACTTCAGTCAAATGTTTAGGTAACCACTGTTCCATCTGATCAAACCACTCTTCTAGGGTCACATCCTCCGAACCCTTGCGACTACATTCCGCGCCTGAATTAACCCTTTCGGCAGATTTTCCGGTGGAGCCAACGACGGACTGAGGCGGTGCAGGGTTTTGAACCACAGTTTTCTGTTTCTTAGCGGTGGCCGCTCCCCCCCTTTTACGGTTTGCCTGAGGTCTTGGTCTTTTCTTTTCTGGGGAGCCCTGAGATTCGATCTTGACACTGATGAGGGTTTCTTCTCCGATTTTTATTGCATCGCCATTCTTTAGAGGGCAGGGCTTGTACGGGAGCA
The DNA here is from genome assembly GCA_034641835.2 of Pinus albicaulis. Taxonomy (NCBI): domain Eukaryota; kingdom Viridiplantae; phylum Streptophyta; class Pinopsida; order Pinales; family Pinaceae; genus Pinus; species Pinus albicaulis. The sequence continues at coordinate 119,346 of MU968332.1, forward strand.
GCCGGTCATCATTCAAGAACGTGCCGTTTGAAGAGTCGAGGTCCGCGACAGTCCATTTGTTGTCTTTCAGTTCTATGCACAAATGCTTCTGTGAAATACCGTCTTCCTTGATCGCGAAAGTGTTAGATTTCACGACTCTACCAATGGTGACTTTCGCTCGATTTCGGCAGTCTAAGACTTCTCCTTGCCGGGGTCCCTTCTCCAAATGCAGGGATAATACACTGGTCTTGTCCATTTTTCACCAATAATAACCCACCTGCCGGCTTCGGCTACATATAATGCGATGCTTGCTTAAATGCTTGATATGAGATATAATGAGGAATAGAAGAATTTTGGCTGGCGGGTTCGGCGTCATACAATGTGATGCTTTAAGCCACAGATCCCAGGTGCTTGGATCCCCCTCTGGCAAAAATTTGGATGGTTTCTTTATATATAAAGAAAATAATTAAAAGAGCTTTGCCTACTTTCTGAAGAAGACTGTTAAGCTTGAACTGTGATGGGCAACAACTTTATCATAGAGCCTGAAAGAGGCGGCCATGAACGGATCTTGTGGACGGATCTTGTGGTTTCTTCTTCTGTGGTGTGATGATACAGCCACGAAGCACGGCTTGTGATTGAATTTTTGAATTGACTTCCATTTCGTTTGAAGGCGTTGTTAATACAACCATGGTTCAAAATATTGAGTTATAATCGATCCTTCACCTGAATAATGACTACTTTTAAAACAGTGCTGTGAAGGGCAGTTTATTCTCCGTTTAAAAATTTATTATTTGACAAGGGAAATTGTATTGAAATATATAATTTTATTTGGTTAATTTTAATTAAATTAATAAGTTGATGTTTATTTGTTAGAGTTTTGGGTTTTTTTTTTTTTTTATTTAAAGATTAAAGAATTTGTGATTATATTTTCATTTGTGCTATTTAAATTAGTTTTTTTAATTGTATATATGAATTTAGCATCTAAAAAAATTAGGGTACTTGGATTGGGAAGAGTTTACTCCTTAAACTTGTGATTCCAATGAATTTAGGATTTTTCGCAAATTAGAACCAAAAAATCTTCCAAAAAGTTTAACAAATAACTTAACCTAAATTAATTGTGGTTAATAAGTAAATGGAATCATATAGTCTTATTTTGGGAGGAACTAATAAATTGAAATGTGAAGTGGATAGATTAATTGTTTGCTCACGGGCATAAATTTACATAAATTTTGGTGGGTAGTAACGAGTAGCAAGTTTACATATGTATAGCTTTACTCATACATAAGAGTTAAGGAAAGCATAAACCAACCTAGATCCATCTTAACTTTGGATCTACCAAGTGTGGTAAGGAATCAAATATTTTGTGGTGCAAACAATTTTTAGAGTTTCTTAGTAAAGGGCTTCTAGATCACATAATATCGAAACATAAAAACTTTCAGTGGTCTCAAGTTTATTATGAAAACACGGCCTTCTGATGTAGAGTTTGTTTTCAAATATGACATTTGCATAATACATGTCAACAGGCAAAGAAAAATCCAAAAAATAAAAAGAGGCAATCCAATAGGCCAAAAGGGTGGCAATTTTCAAAGCACCACCTTTCAGAGGATGACGAAGAAGATATCAAGAAGAGCCATATTGTCCAATTATAAGTGTAGAAATTTGCTGAATAATGAATAATTATCCACCGAGATTATCCTGATCACATATCAATTCGAATTCATATGCAACACATAATCTCTTCCACTCAGATCATCACACATGCGGAAATAAAACAAGCGATAGCACATCAAACTTGGATATGAATTAACACAGTATGTATGGGGAAAGCTTATAGCTGAAAACCCCGCAGCTATATGTGTATATTATAATGGAGAAAACATGTAACAAACTCGGTACAATACTCCTCACAAGTACTCAGTACTATCTCATGAAGTTACACACAAACTGGCTTGGTTTTGAACAAGTCACGAGTTCAAAACACATCCACTAATTGCCTGCCTCTATTGCACAATCATGGCATGTCTAAATAGAGATCCAAGGTTCAAATCTCCTTGGCTTGACAGCACAATCATCATGGGAAATTGCCTCCAAGTGTGGTGCAAATCTCATGCACAAGCGATAAGCTATCTCAACCCTTTCATCTACCTCTTTCTTGCAGTCTCCCAGGCCCAATCCATGCCCGCTAGTGATGATGTGTTCTTGAGTTGAATAATGAGTTACTAATTAATGAATTAAATAATATTTAATTCACTCCACTCATTACTAGTTGATTAGCTAGTTAAACTAATCTCAACTAGTTCAACTAAGTTAAGCGAACACGAAGCTCCTGTTGTCTCATCAACTCCACAAACTTACGCCCACTTTGAACTCCTAAGCCCAAAGTCAACCATGCATGTGCTCACCAAACCCTTAGGAATAGCGTAATTCCTCTGTCAGATGCATGAGCCACTTCCAAGGCTCGAACTGAAGTGCTCCAAGAGAGTAAACTGTTGTTTAGAGTCCAAATATTATTAGGGGTAAATAATATTTGACTTCCCTATTTTTAGGATAGGCAGTCTAAATATAGACATCGACCTATAGGTCAAAAAATAGAGGTCCATATATTTTTACCAACATGACCAATACTCCAAGAATAACATACTGCAACCCCTGGACCATGCTCCATATGTCTAAAAATAGACATAGTCTAAAAATAGACTTTGCGCCAAAATTTGCCTGTGGGCCCACTTAGTGAAGGTGACTTCATTTCACTAAGCTCCATCATCTTGCTGCATTTTCAACACTCCCTCTCAGCAAGATATGGATTATCTGCAACCCCTATCCTGCCTCTGTGGAATTCGAACTTGCTCCTGGTGAGCGCCTTCGTCAGAATGTCGGCATCCTGATCCTCCGTGGGAACATATGAAAGCATCATGATTCTCCGCTGAACACAATCTCTGATATGATGGTACCTGATGTCGATGTGTTTGGATCTATCATGAAATAATGGATTAGATGAGAGTTTAATGCAACTCTGGTTATCACAATAAATCACTGTAGGCTCCAAATGCAACCCGAACAATCCAACGAGGATCTTCCTCATCCAAATAGCCTCGCATGCAGCCAAGCTTGCTGCCATGTACTCGACCTCTGCTGAACTGAGTGCCACGGATCTCTGCTTCTTGCTGTACCAGGAAACTGCTGTCGACCCAATGCTGAAAACTCCTCCAGATGTGCTCTTCCGGTCCGTTGGACTCCCTGCCCAATCTGCATCAGTGAAGCCAGAAAGCTTCGCTCCATCCTCCTGTCTGTACCATAGACCATATCTCGATGTGCCTCTGATATAGCGCAATACATGCTTGCCCGCCTTCCAAAAGAGCTTGGTAGGCTTAACCATAGCTTGCGAAAGCTGGTTAACTGCATAGCATATATCGGGTCATGTATTGACCAGATACATAAGCGACCCCACCAACTGTCGATAGACAATGGCATCCACTACCTCCGTTGAAGTAGCATCCTCCTTCCTCCAACCACCAGGAAGAGGAGTGTCAACAGGCTTGCAGCCTTGCATGTTGAACCTCTCCAGCTTGCTTCAGCCCGTATAGTGCTCTCTTGAGTCGGCACACATGCGACTCACTGCTGAAGATCTCAAAACCTTCAGGCTGCTCTATGTACACCTCCTCCTCAATAACTCCATTGAGGAACGCGGTCTTCACATCCATCTGATGAATGTTTTATCTATATTTGAGAAACAGGGTCGTGTGTGGAAGAGTACATACCGACGAGGTGCAAAGTCCCTCATAATTGATCCCTCGATCTGTGAGAAGCCACGGGCGACAAATCTTGCCTTGTACTTCTCCACACTCCCGTCAGCCGCCTGCTTCACTTTGTAGATCCATCGCGAACCCACCACTGATTTCCCCTCCGGTCTTGGGACAATCTCCCATGCACTATTTCTGACGATCGAATCATATTCTTCGATCATGGCATCAACCCATGCGGGTTCCTCCACAGCTTCCTCAAAAGAGGATGGCTCCGTCACAACACATTGACTCACAAGAGCCATGTATCCGGTGTACCGATCCGGTGACTGTCTCTGTCTGCGCTGTGCTGTAGGTGGTCCTACAACCTTCTCTGCATCCCGAGCCAGTCGCTCAGCTTCTGTAGTGCGCATGCGCCCTCTGATGGTTGGCGCTACATGGGTGGTTTCTTCCACCTCCTGAACTTCCTCTTGTGGCTGATCCACATCCGGAATCTCCTCCTTAGGAACTAACAGCTCCTCATCTGCATGCAAGTGTAGCTCCCTCTCAAGCGAACACTGCATGGCTTTCTCCTCCTGAAATTTTATATCCCGTCGCACAACAGTCTTGCGACTGTCTGGCACATACACTCGATAGTTATGAGGTGTATCGGTGTACCCCACAAATATTCCAACTTCAGCAGTTGGATCCAGCTTCCTTCTTGCATCCTTTGTCACATGCATGTAGACAGGAGATCCGAAAATCCGCAAATGGGAAATATCAGGCCTCTTGCCAGAATAAGCCTCCTCTGGTGTACTCATGCCAAGAACCTTGTGAGGACAACGGTTCTGCACATACACTGCTGTATTGCATGCCTCGGCCCACAAGTGAAGGGGTAGGCCCTGATCATGCAACATCGCCCGTGCAGCACCCACGATCGTTCTATTCTTCCGCTCAGCCACCCCGTTCTGCTGTGGGTTATGGGGTGCGATGAGCTCTCTCCGAATCCCTTCTGCGCTGCAGAACTCCTTGAATTCAGCCGAGATGAATTCACCACCATTATCACTCCTTAGAGCAATCACCTTCTTCCCCGACTCCTTCGCGACCAGTGCTTTAAACTCACAGAACTTCACGAATGTATCGCTCTTCTTCTGCATGAAGAAGATCCAGCACTTTCGAGAGAAATCATCAACAAAGATCACATAATACTTGTGCTTTGTTGTCGAAGCAACTGAGAAAGGACCACACATGTCTGTGTGAACTCTCTCAAGGATCGTCGTGGCGTGACTATCCTTCTCGTGAAAGGTGGCTTTCACATAATTCCCTAAAGTACACCCCTTGCACTGATCTGACTGCGCAAGAGTGCCCTTAGGAAGCCCAGTAGAAATCTGCTGCAGAATCTTCAAAGCTCCATGGTGAAGGTGGCCCAATCTCTTGTGCCACAGTTCGCCCTCATCATCCCGGCTCACCACTTCTCCCGCCTTGCATGCCATTGCTACGCAGCCATCTACTTGCAACTGATAAAGGTTCTTGACTCGAACCCCTATCTTCCGGGTCTCACCAGTAGTCTTACTGCGCAGGAAGGCTTTTCCTTCGCTGAAGACCACATCATACCCCTTATCTTCCAACATCGCCACAGAGATCAAGTTCTTCTTCAATCCAGGTACATGCATGACATCCTTCAACACGAAGGGTTTACCAGACTCCCTCTGAAAGGATATGGTACCGATACCAGCCGCACTGTATCTACCATCATCGCCCATCTCGATGTGCACACCCAAATCTTTGTCCTCCAGATCTGAGAACAAATCCCGATCTCCCGTCATATGAAATGACGCACCGCTGTCCAAGAACCACACCGATTCCATCACACTTGAAACCAAGCATGCGATCGGTGAAAAGTCAAGCTCGAACTGTGAAGCCAAAGCTTCTCCATCTGCAGATCTTCCCGCTTGCTTGTTCTTCTTCTTCTTTGGACAATTGGTAGCATAATGTCCGTGATCATGGCAGTGAAAACACTTCACTTTCGCCATATCTGCTTCTTACCCTTTGCACCAGAATGAGACTAAGAAAGGACCACACACGTCTGTGTGAACTCTCTCAAGGATCGTCGTGGCGCGACTATCCTTCTCGTGAAAGGTGGCTTTCACATACTTCCCCAAGGTACACCCCTTGCACTGATCTGACTGCGCAAGAGTGCCCTTAGGAAGCCCGGTAGAAATCTGCTGCAGGATCTTCAAAGCTCCATGGTGAAGGTGGCCCAATCTCCTGTGCCACAGTTCGCCCTCATCATCCTAGCTCACCACTTCTCCCGCCTTGCATGCCATTGCTGCGCAGCCATCTACCTGCAACTGATAAAGGTTCTTGGTTTGAACCCCTATCTTCCGGGTCTCTCCAGTAGTCTTACTGCGCAGGAAGGCTTTTCCTTCGCTGAAAACCACATCATACCCCTTATCCTCCAACATCGCCACAGAGATCAAGTTCTTCTTCAATCCAGGTACATGCATGACATCCTTCAATACAAAGGGTTTACCAGACTCCCTCTGAAAGGATATGGTACCGATACCAGTCGCGCTGTATCTACCATCATCGCCCATCTCGATGTGCACACCCAAATCTTTGTCCTCCAGATCTGAGAACAAATCCCGATCTCCCGTCATATGAAATGACGCACCGCTGTCCAAGAACCATACCGATCCCATCACACTTGAAACCAAGCATGCGATCAGTGAAAAATCAAGCTCGAACTGTGAAGCCAAAGCTTCTCCATCTGCAGATCTTCCCGCTTGCTTGTTCTTCTTCTTCTTTGGACAATTGGTAGCATAATGTCCGTGATCATGACAGTGAAAACACTTCACTTTCACCATATCCTGCTTCTTGCCCTTTGCACCAGAATGAGAGGTTTTCTTACCCTTCCCCTTCTTTGCTTTGGCAACCAAAGCGCAGTTTTCTTCATCAGCTCCCTTTGATGAAGATCCATCTCGAGTAGTCCTCCTTATCTCCTCCTACATGAGATCCGCCCAAAGGCGCTCCCATCCCGGCAACTTCTCCCGACCATTGACACTATCTTGATATGAGTGCCAAGCCTTCGGAAGACCAAGGAGAGCCAGGTCGACCATGTCCTCGTCTTCGACAGTCACCCCCACACTTCCCAGCTCATCTCTGCACTGAGTGAACTTCGTGAGGTATTTGGCGATATTGTCGCTTTTCTCCATCTTGATGTTCCTGAGCTTATCTTTGAGCACCAGCTTCCTTTGGTCACTCTTACTCTGGAATAGATCTGTCAAATATTTCCACATTAGAAATGGAGAAGCCTTTCCATGCAGGCTGGATACAATATGATTCTTGACGCCCTCCAACAGGATCCTTCGACATTTCGCCATCTTCTTTTGCCATGCATCGACTTCAGCAGGATCAGTGGGCTTTTGGACATCCGTATCTACGAACTCCTTCAGACCATTATCTTCTAATATTTCCTCCATGCGATCCTTCCATGCAACATAATTCGAACTGCCTTCAAGAGCATATTCGAGTCGCAAACCGTTGAAAGACATTTTCAACACTGGCACCAAGAAAACAAAACTGCTGCAAAATTTCGAATTCCACCTCAAAGCTCAGCCGCTCTAGATCTGTGAGAACAAATTATTTCTAGCACGGAGATTGACTGCAAGGGGCATTTACCAGACCTTTCACTTTCCGAAGAAAGATGAATCCGGAGGCTACCTGGCCCGCATGCAGACTCTGTCTACCGAAATAAGTTTGTAATCACTATGATGATCAATCTCTGCTTCAATAGCTCCGATACCATGTAGAAATTTGCTGAATAATGATTAATTATTCACCGAGACTATCTTGATCACATACAATTCGAATTTATATGCAACACATAATCTCTTCCACTCAGATCATCAAACATGCGGAAATAAAATCAAGCGATAACACATCAAATCATCATACACATTAACACAGTATGTATGGGGAAAGCTTATAGCTGAAAACCCCGTAGCTATTGTGTATATTATAATGGAGAAATCAAGTAACCAACTTAGTACAATACTCCTCACAAGTACTCAGTACTTTCTCATAAAGTTACTCACAATCTAGCTCAGTTTTGAACAGGTTACTGGTTCAAAACTCACCGCCAATTTCCTTGCCTCTATTGCGCAATCCAGGCCTGTCTATATAGAGATCCAAGGTTCGAATCTCCTTGGCTTGACTGCGCAATTGTCATGGAAAAATACTCCAAGTGTGGTGCAAATCTCATGCACAACTGATGTCGCCACTGATAGCTAACTCCACCCTTTCATCTACCTCTTTCACTGGTCTCCACTGAACTGATCATGCACTGTAGTGAACTGATGTGTTCTTGAGTTGAATAATGAGTTACTAATTAATGAATTAAATAATATTTAATTCACTCCTCTCATAACTAATTGATTAGCTAGTTAAACTAATCTCAACCAGTTCAACTAAAATAAACAGAACACAACTCCACTAGCTGTCTCATTAACTCCACCAAACTTCTGCCACTGAAGTCCTAACTGAAGTCAACCATGCATGTGCCATCAAACCCTTGGGAATCACATGATTCCTCTGTCAGATGCATGAGCCACTTCCAAGGCTCGAACTGAAGTGCTCCAAGAGAGTAAATTGAAGTTTATAGTCCAAATATTATTAAGGGTAAATAATATTTGACTTCCCTATTTTAAGGATAGGCAGTCTAAAAATAGAATTCGACCTCTTCGACCTATAGGTCACAAAAATAGAGTCGCATCTATTTTTACCAACATGACCAATGCTCCAAGAATCTCAAACTGGAATCCCCGAACCATGCTCCATATGTCTAAAAATAGACATAGTCTAAAAATAGATTTTGCGCCAGAATTTGCCTGCGGGCCCACTTGGTGAAGGCGACTTCATTTCACCAAGCTCCATCATCTTGCTGCATTCTCAACATATTTGACATTGAGAGTCTGAGGCACGGTCCAAGGACAACGTGTTACAATATTGGTGGAAAGTGGAGCCACACATAATTTCATTGATACTCAACTAGTGCAGAGGAGGGGCATACCAACCGAGATTTTTGATGGATTCTCTGTATTGGTTACAAATGCCAGGACCATGCAGTGCTTGAGCTATTTTCCAACATTAGTTGTAACCATGGGAACATATACAACGACAGATAATTTTTTTTTGGTTGACATCCCAGACATCAACGTGATATTGGGTGTGAAGTGGTTGATTATGCTGGGAAAAGTCACTACAGATTGGGAGACATTGGATATGGAGTGGACAGACAAGAAGAGTGGGAAGCGCGAGATGATCAGAGGCAAGCACACATATCCCCCCAAACAGTCTCGGCACATCGGATGGAGGAAAATTTTCGTAAGGGGAACATAGAGTGGGCAGTGGAGCTGCGTGTTTCAGAGGCGGGAGTCACAGGGTAGTTTGTACACCCCAATGTGCAGTCTATATTGGACCGCTACCCCATAGTATTTGGGGACATACCACTAGGGCGACCACCAGACCGAGGGTTCGAGCACACTATTGAGTTGGAGCAGGGGATCCAAGCAGTGATCACCACTCCCTATAGGCCCCCTAAGGCCTACAGGGATGAGATTGAGAGAGCCATCCATGAGCTCTTGGCATTAGGACATATCCAACCCAACGCTAGCCCCTTTTCTTCTTCCGTAGTGTTGGTGAAGAAGAAGGATGACACCTTACATATGTGCATCAACTACAGGGATCTAAATAAAAAAAAACATTAAGAATTGATACCCCATTCCCAGGATTTATGAGTTAATGGATGGGTTGAGGGGATCAAAGTTCTTTTCCAAGATCGATATGAGGTCGAGGTACCATCAGATCAAGGTGAGGGACCAAGATGTCCCCAAGACTGCGTTCGGATGCCACTATGGACCCTTCGAGTTCTTGGTGATGCCCTTTGGGTTGACCAATGCTCCGGCCACTTTCCAGCCTTATATGAACCACATCTTCCGTGGTTGGTTGAGGAAGTTTGTGCTGGTATTATTCACCGACATTCTCATCTATAGCTACACATGGGAGGAACACTTGCAGCATATGGAAGCTATATTGCGTATCTTGGAGGAGCAACATTTCTATGCCAAGCTATATAAGTGTGAATTTGGACTTACAAAGATGTTGTACCTAGGGCATATCATTGGAGTGGATGGAGTAAGGGTCCATGATGAGAAGATCCGAGCCATTCGGGATTCACCAGAACCAAAGAATATGAAAGAACTTTGAGGGTTTGTAGGCATTTTCACCTACTATAGGAATTTTGTCAAGGGTTTTTCACATCTTGCAACACCCCTCATGGACCTCACCAAGAAAGGGGCCTTTTGTTGGATAGAAACTACACAGAGGGCCTTTGATAGGCTCAAGGAGGTGATGAGCAGTTGTCCGGTGTTGGCATTGCCAGATTTCACGCAGCCCTTTGTGATGGAGTGTGATGCTTCAGAAGAGGGATTCAATGCAGTTCTGGTGCGGGGGGGCCATCCTATAGCTTTCGAGAGTCGAAAGCTATTTCCACATGAGAGGTTGTATTCGATATACGACAAAGATATGATGTCCATAATGCATGCATTGGCCAAGTTCCGAAAGTATTTGGTGGGTAACATATTTCGACTAAGGATGGACCACAACAGTCTCTGGTTCTTCCTTGAGCAAAAATAGTTGCAAGAGAGACAATAGAAGTGGATCAGCAAAATCCAGGCCTACGAATTTGACATCGAGTATGTCAAAGGGAAGAACAATGTGGTGGAAGATGCCTTGCCTCGGAGGTCAGCAACACTGTCTTTGATGAGCCTTGATTCAGATTGGAGGGCTCAGCTATTGGTGGATTATTCCAAGGACCGCTTCGCTTGTGAGGTGTTGGATGGACATGTGACAGATGACCGTTATCAGGTGATGGATGAGGTCATCTATTACCGGGATAAGATTTTCTTGACAGGGGCCTCTCGGCTCAAGGAGAAGATCTTGCATGCAGCACATGACTCACCGCTTTCAGTGCATCAAGGGTTCACCAAATCATACTGAGCCATTAAGGAGAGGTTCTCATGGAGAGGCCTCAAGGAGGACGTACTCTGACATGTTAGGAAGTGCGAAGTTTTTCAGAAGAACAAAGGGGAGTGGGAGAGCATTTCCATGGATTTCATCATGGATTTGCCAATGGTGTAGGGAAAGGATTGTATCTATGTGGTTTTTGATCCACTGATGAAGTATGCACACTTCTTTTCCATATCCACACAGTACACTGCTTCACATGTGGTTGAGTTATTTTTCCAGGATGTCTTCAGGCTTCATGGTCTTCCCAAGACCATAGTCAGTGATAGGGACAACCGTTTCATGGGAGGATTTTGGCAGGAGATTTTTCATTTGGTGGGTACCGAGTTGACACCCAATACCCGTTATCACCCACAGATAGATGGATAGAAAGAGATAGTAAATAAGTGGCTGGAAGGCTACTTGCAAAACTATGTCTCAGGGTAGTAGAAGGCATGGTTGTGTTGGCTTCACTTGGGAGAATACTGCTACAACACAACATTTCACATGTCAATCAATATGTCTCTGTTTTATGCTTTATACGGTTATGATGCTTTAACCTTTGTTGATATGATGTTTGGAGCAAGCAAGGCCCCCAGGACCAAGGACTGGATCCAAGAGCTAGGACATACTTCATGCTCTCAAGGAAAACCTAGCTACAATGCAGAACCAGAAGAAGTTGTATGCAGTTTGAGGTTGCTTGGAGAGGTAGTTTGAGGTAGACGATTTGGTCTACCTCTGTCTTCAGCCGTACAAGTAGTCTACGCTGAAGAAGAAGGGAGATGAGAAGCTCAATCCTCACTTTTATGGGCAATACAGATTGATCCAACATGTTGGGCAGGTAACATATGAGTTGGAGCTTCCAATGGGGAGCAGGATCCGCAACATTTTTCACATCTCATGCCTGAAAAAGGCTCTTGGGCAGCAGGTGGTTGCCACTGGGAAACTCCCGTCTATTGATGATGAGGGGCATCTGGTTTTACAGCCGAAGGCCATTTTAGACACTCAGGAGAGGCAGCTAAGGATCAGGGTAATCAAAGAATAACTGATCAAATGGAGGTACCTTCCAGATGAGGATGCCACTTGGGAGGGGGAGAAAATTCTGTAGCATCCATTTTTGTAGTTGCTTGAGGACAAGCAACATTTTGGCAGGGAGGACTGTAATATTCCTAATTAGCTAATAGCTAATTAGAAATATTATTTTTTTCCAATTTTGTTTTTCTTAAGTTCAGTAGGTAAATAAAAGGGTTAAGGGACCCATAAACCCAACAGTTAGAATAAAACCACTTTCCTAGAGCTAATGTGGACATCGCAGCTCTTGTGGGGCCAAGAGGCCAATAGGGCAGCGCAACATGTGTGGAGGCCAAGGGGCCAAGTGGTAGCGCAGTTAATGATTGTACCCAAGGTCGTTAGAGTTTCACAAGAATAAGAAGGGGGTGAGGGCAGCCATGGAGATCATTCGTGCATATTCTAATTTTCTGGTCTTTACGACTTGAGCACGCTTGAGTTGTTTAGCCGAGTTTGCAGTGCTGCTTAGCACATGGGTGTCTCGGAGCTGATATCCCAACCTCATCCTCAAGGGACTTCGAGTGCCCGCTCAGGAGAGGAGTTTTATTATTCGATGGGAGAAGATTCAGTATCTTGGCATCATACGAAATGCAGTCCCTCCTATAGCAACGTAGTCACCGAGTGATTTACGCAGTCCAGCAGCAGAGGGGTCCTGGAGAGGGAGAAATTCCAAGGCATTTCCGCTTGGAATCAAGTGAGGGGATCAACCTTCAATATTTGATCTTTGGGGAGTAGTTGCAGCCAGTTTATCTATTAGTTCATCCCATAGCTCTGCATACCCAGTAGTAGTGCGTTTTCAAACCCTAGTAGGGTGATTTTGCGGGGACAGCCTATTCGGAAATATTTTTTGGGTTATTTTGGGTTTTTGGAGTAGAGTCTGGTGTCCAAATCCTGGAATTTTCTGAGCACTAGATCAGCCTCATCTACGCAACCTTATTCAGCCAACATCAACATTTCCAGTTGGGCATCGTAGAGGAAGAGTTCAGCAGAGCAACAATAGAGCAATGTTTTGGGTGGGAGAATTTGAGGGCCATTCCAGCCAACTTTGTCGACTAGAGTGTTATCTTTTTTAGCATTGTTGTACTTATTTTTCATCTCTAGTATTTTAATAAAATGGCTCAGTTGTTTTGGCTCTTTTCATGGTGTTTTTAATGTGCTTTTCCCTATTGTTGTAGATTTATTCTTTGTACGGTTTTTATTGTTGTTGTTTTCCTATTTGGAATATTACAAAATAGGGGCCTTGGTGAGCAAATAATTGGCTAAGTGTTGTCCATAGCTTGCTCATTAAGCAGGATAACAATTATTTCTTTACAGATTGAGCTCAAAGTTGGAGCTAGCAATTGTAATAGTTTCTAACTTCATTGATTAATGCAGAGAGGCTTTAAGCGATTTTTCCCAGTTGGGTTTCCCTAGAAATCATTGTGTATTTGTGATTTTTATTAT